>JAJOOR010015864.1:0-15327 GCA_036250505.1 Solanum acaule | reverse complement strand
TATATATATATATATATATATATATGTCAAATATTACTACTTTTTATATGCAAATATTATGTTTATTTATTTTGGTGGGATTGAATATTGTAACAGTCCAAGAATCAGGTAGAAGCAGCAGTTGCATCAGTGAAGAATATTGTAATGTCTTGCATAAAGTCTGGTACTGTGAAGAGGCTTATATATACAGGCACTGTGCTTGCTTCTTCACCAATGAAGGATGATGGTAATGGCTTCAAGGATTTGATGGATGAAACATGTTGGACTCCTCTCAATGTCCACTTTCCCTTTAGCGACGATTTTGTTATGGTAAGATTTATTTCTTATTAGTAATGATGGTGTCGGGATCAGTTTGCCTACCAACACAAGTATCATGTAACTCTGTCCACCCTAAAATAGACGAGTCTTTCTCTATGAACTACCTAAACAAGAATTCTCGAATTCTACAAAGCTTACCAAAAAACTAAACATTTCCTTTTTTGAATAGTATAGACTTATGTGGAAGCAAAGACAGCATGTGACAGAGAAATCTTGAACTTTGGCAAAGATGGATTTGAGGTTGTGAGCTTAGGTTTTGGTCTTGTTGGAGGAACAACACTCATGTCAAATATCTCAAGAAGCATGGCAAATATGTTGTCAGTGGTAACTGGTGATGAAATTTTTTACAATCAACTCAAGTTCATAGAAGAGGTTGATGGAAAAGTTCCAATTATACACATTGAAGATGCTTGTGAAGCTCACATTTTCTCAATGGAAAATAGTGATTCTATGAATGGTAGATTCTTGTGTGCTAGTGCATTTGCTTCATCTGCAGAAATTGCAAGTTATTATCAACAAAACTATCCGGAGTTTCACATCAACCAAAAGTAAGTACCTTATATTTCATCTACACTCTTTGGTGTCCGGCATCTGGTTTGGAATTTGACTAATACAGATTCTATCACACGTTGGTTTGGAGGTAAATCGCTCCCCACCAAACGTGACTTCAATTTTAGAGCTCGAATCTAAAACATATAGTTATGTGTGAAATTAGGACTTAGGCCTAACTCACACTCCAAAAGCTAGCTCAAAGGAAGGAGGATTGCCCAAACCTTATATAGAGTCAACTCATCTCATTAACCACAAATGTGGCCTTTTGTCATTCTTTAACACCCCACCTCACGCCCAGTGCTTAGCATTTGGTATGTGGGCAATTCTAATTTTGGGAGCCCAACTTTGGGTGAGATGGGCCCTGCTCTGATATCATGTGAAATTAAGTATTAGACCTAACTCACACCCCAAAGTTATCTCAAAGGGAGGAGAATTGTCCAAGCCTTATAAAGAGTCCACCCATTTCATTAACCATCAATGTGGGCTTTTGTCATTCTTTAACATTAAGTATAACAGAGTACTTACCACCCCATCACAATCGATATTGAATGTAGTTCTTGAATTTTCTTTGCACATACTTAGACATTCGAGGTTATGAATTAATAAACATTGAGTTCAACTATTATTGATGACGTAAAGAATTTTTATACTATCAGATCATTTAATATCTATTCAAAGGATTATTTTGCTAATTATTTTTTGAATTTCATTTTATATATCTTTCCATTTATAAACAGGTACTTGGATGATCCAAAGAGAGAAGTGAAATGGGGATCAAATAAGCTTATGGAGAAGGGTTTTGTGTACAAATATGAAATGAAGAAAATATTGGATGATAATATTAGAAGTGCAAGGGAACTTGGAGTTCTCAACCTACCATCATCTGCTTAATATGGGAACTTTTAATTACCATATATGAAAAATATTTTCTCGTATAGAGTGTTTGTAACAAATCATATGAATTTATCGTAAGTAATAAAATAAGGTGATAATATCTGCTAACACGCATGTTGTGTATTTATTGTTTTGATGTATACACAAGGTGCGGATAATTTTTATGGTCCATGTATTATTTTTTCTATCCTTCATAGTGTGAAAGTATGAATAATATTAGCTCATGAATTAATTGGGAGCTAATAGGATTCATACTTTCACACTATGAAGGATAGAAAAAATAATACACGGACCATAAAAATTATCCGCACCTTGTGTATACATCAAAACAATAAATACACAACATGCGTGTTAGCAGATATTATCATGTATATACTGAAGAATACATACAAACACCCTATATTCTACTCCTAGCTCCAATTTGTTTGGTGATATTTCCTTATTGGTCCGTTCTGGAAAGAATGACACATTTCTACGTTAGGAAACAATTAACTTTAAACTTCACATTTTACTGTTGATATGAAGCTTTTATAGCCACGGAAATGTTACGACATGTGTTAAGGTTTCAAAAGTCTTATAGCCACACAAACTGTACTAAACTAATTGGAACAGAGGAAGTAGTAAATAGAGTACTAATACATCATTTGGAAAGTCAAGCTGATTGAAGCAGTAGAATCATATGGATTACTCGCGCTCGATAATCACATCGATCCAATGATAATTTGATTACAGTAGTTGTAGAAGTGCTCCTGTAGTTTCTTCTTGTCCTTCGATTTCTATTACTACATGTTGTTTTTTACACCCCTACTATCATCTTATTTTGTTGTAGTTACTATCATGTTCTGTTATGTTACTATCTGTTGTTTTTGTTACTCCTATTACTTCTTTTTCTAGACTGCTTTGGACTATTTTTCCCTTGATCCGAGGGTCTATCGAAAATAGTTTTTCTACCTCTAAGGTAGAGGTAAGGTTTGAGTACACTATACCCTCACCAGACCCAGTGTAATCCCATAAGTGAAGTTTGTGGAGGGTAGAACGTACACATGTACGCAAACCTTACTCCTATCTTTGTGGGGTTGAGAAATTGTTTTCGATAGATCCTCGACTCATAAGAAGTGTAATCAAAAGCAGTTAAAGGCCTTAAATACTGAGTTCTTGTTTCTCTTAATTAGTATTAGAAGAATAATATAGAAAGTAAGTTGCATGTTGAATAGTAGCATTCCCTTAATCTTTCACTATGATTTAATCTATACTTGATTTGGAAGCAATGTACCAGAAAGGGGAACTGGAAATGAAAGATAATGCTATTTGTAAACATATTCTCCTTGTGAGAAATTAATCTACATCATCTCCATCTACATGTTTTGGAGAAAAAGAACTGGTGATCATATGATTGAAGTAAGACACATCATACCCTTAAGAGTTCAACGATTTTGTCCTCTCGACTAAGAATGTCGTACACTTGTATTTTTACAGGAGCATTCACATATGAAGAGACAGAGATCAAGACATACTTTGATTTGAAGATATGAACTTTGTTTAACTTTCTGTGATTTCTTGCAGCATTTCTACCACCTTCTTCATCTTTGGTCGTTTTGCTGGTGTCATGTCAGTGCACAGCAACGCAACCTTTAGTGCTGCTAACATTTCCTTTCTCCAAGAAAATGAAATGGTGCTGAGCTTTGCATCGAGTATCTGCTCCGGTGTTTCCCCCCTTGTAGGTGCACCATGTACCCACTTAACCAAATCTATTCCTTCACCAAAAGCTTCATCAACAGGTAGTCGGGTGGTTAGGATCTCGAGCAAAACAACCCCATAGCTGTAAACATTTCCAGGAGCTGTTACTTGCATCGTATATGCATACTCTGTTTAGAAAAAAAAAAAAAACAAGTCAATAACAGATTTATAATCTCTACAAATGTGAAAAGAGAGATAATAGTTTCAATTTGTTTGTCATACTTAAATAAGAATGCCTTTTTCCTTTTTTGGCAACTTTTAAATTCAAACTTTTCTCGTGACATGTTTAAGACCACAAGATTAAAGGGCATTTTGGTACATTCTACATATCTTTAGTTTAAAACACCAAGATTCAAAAGTTTTCTTTACTTTCTTAAACTTTGTGTCAAGTTAAAATCACACAAACAAATTGAAACAGAGGGAGTATGTGTTTTCAAATGATATGTACCTGGAGGAATATATCCGAATGAACCAGCAACAGCACTAATACTTGCAGTCCCTCTAGATGGATCGAGAAGCCTAGAGATTTCAACTTCACTAACCAAAGGCCTGAAATTAGAATCAAGAAGCACATTCCCGGAAGAAATGTCAAGATGGATGATAGCAACATGATGAAGGAATGCCAATCCTTCTGCAACTCCAGTGGCAATGGCAAGTCTTGTTGGCCAGTCGGGCTTATATTCAGGTTTCTGGCTAGAGTTATGAAGATATTGAGTCAACGTTCCGTTGGCATAATATTCATGCAACAGAAGAACGACATCTTCATAGATTCCAAATCCGATAGGACGAGCAAGATTATCATGAACGAGCTTACTAAGCTTTTCAAGCTCTCTGATCATCTTACTCTGGTGATGAATTATAGTTTTGTCCATTGACTTTAGCTTCTTCACCGACAAAATCATCCCGGAAGGCATGTCTGCTTTATAGACAGTGCTGAAAGTACCAACACAAATCTTATTCTCGTCTTTCATGACTGCCTTTACAACTGCATCAAAATCAATTGCTTGCTTTAGATTGTCAACAAAGACGTTTCCCGCTAGTATCACTGGTTTGCTAGAAATTTCATCAATGGTATTTCCAGCTGCTTCCTTGGCAGCTTTCTCTTGTTTCTCCCTCATCATGAACAGCAAAACAACCACTGTGACACATACAAAAACTGCCAAACCAGAACCGATAACAGCCAAAACGATTCGGTAAGAGACCTTGTGACCGTAAACACTGTGGTCATAACCATTTAAATCCCCACAACCACCACTCAAAGGATCACCACAAAGATCTTTGTTCCCAAGAAAACTTGAATTAGGACTTTTCTGAAATGGTGCAAAAGTAGGTATTAGACCAGTGAATTGGTTGCTCGAAAAATCAACCTCTATCAAACTCTGCATGCCCTTCAATGCCGGTGGAATATTCCCAGAAAGCTGATTATCAGATACATCTAAAGAAACCAACTTGTCAAGTTTTCCTAAATCCTGAGGCAATTTTCCGTGGAGACGATTATGACTCAAATTCAACGAAATCTGCAAGTTCTTCATATGACCAATCTCAGGAGGGATACTTCCAGTAAGTTCATTACTCCCCATTTCCAACTGAAGCAACTTTACACAATTCCCTATCTCATGAGGTATCTCCCCTCGAATCGAATTCTCCCCCAACAGCAAATACTGCAATCTGGACGTATTGCAGATATCTGCTGGTATGGTACCATTGAACTTGTTGTTGGTCAAGTCAAGCTTATTGAGATTCTTGCACTTAAGAACTGATGTTGGAATCTCTCCATAAAGGTTATTACCAGAAACAATCAATTCTTGCAAACTGTTAAGCTGACCAAACTCAGGAGGAATAGTTCCATTAAACTCATTTGAAGCTAAATTAAGGAGAGTGAGATTCGAGCACTTCGCGAACTCTGTGACAATTTCACCAGACAAACTATTACTATCTGCTTCAAAATAAGTAAGACTACTGATATTCCCAATTGATTTAGGGATACCTCCAATCAACTTGTTATTCCCAATTCTAATACTAGAAAGTCCTTTACAATCCCCAATCGAATCAGGAATCGTTCCAGTCAACTTATTCTGAGTTAGAACAAGAAATTCAAGATTCCCGTTAGCACAAATGCTCTCAGGAATAGTACCTTCAAGCTGGTTTGAGTGAAGGTTCAACAAAGAAAGATCAGAGTACAATCCTAAGTTAACAGGAACACCACCACTGAACTCATTCTCATAAGCAGCAAAAACCTTAAGATTGGTCAAATTACCAATCCACATTGGGATAGAACCATTCAAGTTGTTAGTAAATATCTGAAAATCTTGCAAATTCTCTAACCCCTCAAGCTCATCAGGTATAGCTCCAGTGAGCCAGTTTTTCGAAAGGTTTAATGCCTTAAGGTTTCTGAGCTTACCTAATTCACTAGGAATTGAGTTTCCAAACTTGTTAAAAGACAAATCAAGATATTGAAGCTCAGATAAATTCCCAAATGCAAATGGAATAGAACCTTGGAAGTTATTATTAGAAAGGTCTAGCCACTTTAAACCTTTGAGCTCAGATATTAGAGTTACATTACCTTGTAATCTAAAACCAGAAAGATCAAGTCTTTCCACCATTGAACTGTTTGAGCTGCAAATAACTCCATGCCAAGAGCAGAAATCAGTTGTGTTCATCACACCCCATCCAGGTACTGATAGCTCTTTCCCAATTGCTTCCACTACATCTTGATCATGAAAAACCAACTGGGAATTCACTAGTTGGAATCTTGATAACAAACCAACTAGAAAAAACACAGTTAACAGAAACCTCAAAATTGCCATTCTTGAGTTTTTTTTTTCAAGAAAACACCTTTTCTTCAATTTCTTCCTCCTTTTCCCTCCAAAACAACCAGATAGAACAATCAAGAATCCATTGATGAGATTAAGGGGGGTGAAAAAAGGGGTTTACAGTGAAAAAGATTGAATCTTTGAAATGGTTATGAGGTTGTTTACAAAGAAAACACCTTTTCTTCAACTTCTTCCTCCTTTTCCCATCAAGAATCCATCACATGAAACTTTCTGCAGAATTGGAGATTGTGGGGGTGGGGTGTAGAAGACAAAAGGGGGTTTAGAGTGAAAAATATTGAGTCTTGAAATGCTCAAGAAATGTGAGGGAGCATTCCATTTGAGGAATCTTGAAAATGGAAAATAACCAAAAAGCTAGGAAGCCCTTAAATTTAGGAAATAAAATGTAGTAGACAGTAGTAGTGAGTACTATCTAAGAAGAAGCCATATCAAGAAATGAAGAAAACCATTGTGTATAGAAGAAGAAAACAAAGAAAGAAACAAAACACTAAAAAACAGAAGGCCACAGAAAACCAGGGACTAGGCTAGAAGATAGACTAGCTGAGCTGAAACAAAATAGTACCACTACTGTAGTAGTAGTATTAAGGAGTTAAAGAAACAAAAATAAAGAACAAGGGACTAATTTTTGTTAGTACTTTTTAGATTAGATTAAGCTAGTAAAGGGAAAAAACAATTGGGTTTTCAAAGGACAAACATAGAAAAGTTTGTTTGTGGGGGTAGGGGGTACAATGTTGATTATGTAACTGATTTTCAGGGGGCCAGGTGGTTTTTTCTCTGTATTAAATGAGGGGAAAGTGTGTTGGGTATTTTTGAAAGGTTTAAGGCTCCGTAATTGGACTTTGAGAAAAGGCTTATTTATATCATCCGTTAAAAGTTTGGCTCATCTGTGTTATTTTAGTTAATAGATAATGACATGGATGAGTCTTTTCTCAAACGAAAAATGGCATAAATGAGTCAACTTTTATCGAATGACATATTTGAGTCTTTTTTCAAAGTTTATTACAGAAATACACACATTTTGTTTCACTTATTTCCATTATCCCCTATTACTTTAAAAAATTTCTTATTTCTTTAATGTATCTGAGATGCATATTAATGTATCTGAGCCAGTATTTAATGTATTCGAGTTACATATTATGTATTCGAGTTACATATTATGTATTCGAGTTAGTTTTTAATGTATCCGACCTACATATTAATGTATCTGAGCCAGTATTTAATGTATCCGAGCCGGTATTTAATGTATCCGAGCTACATATTATGTATTCGAGCTAGTTTTTAATGTATTCGAGCTACATATTAATGTATTCGAGATAGTATTTAATGTATCCGAGCTTCAATTATTGTATCCGGTTTTTTTAATTTTTAAGGGATTAATGTAATTAGAAACTTATTAGGGATAGATTGTAATTTTATATTAAAACTATGGGATTTATGTAATTTACGCGTATTTGAGTTTTTTCCCTTTTTGAAAAGTGGAGTTGTGAGTAGTACTACAAACTACAAAGTGATCAACTCAAATAAGTAAATCTTCTCTTAAATATCCCTATTTAAAGTTCAGTAGTTTGTCTAATTTGAATTCATATTGTTAAAGAATTACATTGCTTTTTTTAAAAAAAAATTACTTTCAACTTGAAAAAATTGAATTTCGGCTCAAATTTGAATCTCTAGTTAAGATAAGAATGAAAGGATCTTGAATTTGCAATGGTGGACTTATTATGAAATTAAAGCGAGTCCGGAGCCTAAAGGGCAAAAAAAATTGTCAAAAATTCCAAAAGGGCACATCACTTTTTATTCTAGCCAAAAGGGCAAAATCGCTGCGCCAGCAGCGATTTTCCTCTGACAAAAAGACGAAATAGCAGCGATTTCGTCTAATTTTTTTTTAAAATTAAAAATCGCTGCCACAGCAGCGATTTTGTAAAAAAAAAAATAAATTATTTTTTATTAAAAATCGCTACCACAGCAGCGATTTTGTAAAAAAAAAAAAAAAAATTAATTAAAAATCGCATTTTGTAATTTTTTTTAATTAAAGATCGCTGCTTTTTCTTTAAAAAAACTAAAACGGCACATCAAAAAAAAATTAACCAAAAGGACTTCTGACAAAACAAAAATAAAAATCGCTGCATATTTTCTCAAAAAAAAATAACTTTTTTTCTTCAAAATCACTGCTATAGCAGCGAAGTTGGTTAAGAATTTAAAAAAAAAAGTTTTTTTTTTAATTTAATATTCTTTTATTATTATTTATGAAATATAATTCAATTTTCCTCATGCTTCAACAATTTTATTGAGTATACTGTCGTCTTGTTTATCATTTTTATATTATTAATAAGTAATAATAGGCATGAAAATAATAGTACTCGGCATGAAAAACGCTGCCCCTGCAGCGATGTGTAAGGAAAAAAAAAATTCTGACTTAAAATCGCTGCCACAACAAATTATTTTTTTTTTTTTACAGGCAGCGATTTTTAATAATAATAATAAAAACAAAATTTAACAAAATCGCTGCTATTTAGTCATTTTGTCAGAGGAAAATCGCTGCTGAATAAAAAGTGATGTGCCCTTTTGGAATTTTTGACAATTTTTTTTGCCCTTTAGGCTCCGGACTCAAATTAAAGCACTCTCTGTCAAGAAATTCTCTATTCTAATTTGAAAGTTCTAGGTCCATGGCTCCGTGTTTGAATTCAAACATCTAATTAAGAATAAAAGGATTTGAAATTTGCCACAAGTAGACTCATTATGCGGTTAAAGTGCTTCCTACGACCCTACCAAGAAATTCTCTGTTTCAGCTTGAATTCAAACCTCTAATTAAAAATAATGAGATTTCGAATTTGTAACATGTAAACTCATTATGAGGTTAAAATGCTTTCTATGAATTAGAAAGTCTCCAACTCTGGCTCAAAAGTTCTTAATTTCGTCTTGGATCCGGTCTAGGTGGACCGGAAGTGCATAAGTAGTAGCTAGAGTTGTTGAGTTTGACTTCTATTACAAGAAGAAAGCATCTTCAAGAAAGGAAAAAGAAATCTACGGAACCTGTGCTTATTGAGATCCAACCTCCAAACAAGAATGCAAGGATCACGTATCCGCCACAGGTAAGCTCATTACGTGGTTAAAGTGCTCTCTCCAAGAGATACTCCATTTCAACTCAAAAGTTCTAAATTTCCAATCGAATTCAAACATCTAATTAATTCAGAATGAAAAGATTTCGGACCCATGATGAACAAACTCATTTTTAGGGTTAAAGTGACCCCTATCAAGAGATTCTCCATTCATACTCAAATTGAAACGTCAAAGTAAGAATGCAAGAATCTCATATCCGCAATGAGTAGATTCATTATATATGGAATGCAAGGGGTTCCTACTAAAAAAATTTTCTTTTAACTCAAAAGTTCTTAGTTACGTCTCAAATTCAAACCTCTAGTTATTAAGAATCGAAAAAAATTCAATCATCCTATCACAAACACAACTCTGGAGGGTAATTAATACAAATAACAAAATTCAAGTTAGTGTCACTAGAAATGAACAATTCATCAGTCAATGAAACTGTTTAGGTATACAGTAACTGTTAGTCTGCTTCCTTAGCTGGTTATACATTTTTTGTTTTTTGTTTTTCCATTTAGGACAAGGACATTTTGTTTCAATTAGGTATAATTGAAGAGGAATTTTGGAGTAGTGGTAAAATTATTTTTATGTAATTTATAAGTTACGAGTATGAGTCGTGAAAGCTACACTATTGTGTTTATATTAGGATAGGATGGTAGTTTGTCTACTTTACATCTCTTAGAGTGCGGTCCTTCTTCACACTCAACATGAATGTAAGGTATTCTGTGCACCAGGCTGCCATTACTCGTATATTACTTAAATTTACTATATAAATTCAGCATCATTATTATAATCATAGTACTCCCTCCGTTCCATATTATTTTATCCTCTTACTATAAATAGTTGTTTCATATTAGTTGTTCACTTTACTAAATCAAGAAAGCATTAATTATCTATATTGCTCTTGCAATTAATTCTTTTTGGATGTGTTTGCATTTATTTGTAAAATTCTCAAGAAGTTTTTTAAGGGGTAAATTAGTAAAATTATTTTGTGTAATCTATAGATCATGAGTTTGAGTCATGACCTATAAATATAAAATATTTTTTGGTCTTAAAATTTGTGTCTAATCAAATATATTCACGTAAAACGAAACGAAGGAGTAAAGTAAAGTACTCCCTCTATTCTTATTTAGTTGTCACCATTTTAGATTTCATGCCTAGGTAAGTTATCATTGTATCCTTATTTAATGTTCTCTAAAAGTCAATTTTCAATAAATGAACATGAATTGATTTATTTTTATTAATTAATTTGACCAATGAACATGAATAGGTTACTTTTTCATATGAGCATGTTTGACATTGCTGCTAAAATAACTTTTTTGTAGAAGCAATTTTCTAAAATGGTTTTTTAGAAAAGAGTTTCGAAAAAATGCAATTTGTGTTTGGTTAATTCATTTGAAAAATGTTTTTGATAAGCAGATTGTGTTTGACTAGTCATTTAAAAAAAAAATACTTTTAAGAGTCAAATTACGAAAAAGGACAAGTATCAATGCACTTTTAATATTAAGATTATTTTAATGAGAGAAAATTATTTTAAATATCTATTATAAAGTCTGGAATTAATATTTCACTTCTATTAAATCAATATGTACATATTTAAATTTTGAATAAATATTATATATAGAGAAATAAAAAATAAATTAAATATTCATATAATATTAACATAATAATTTGAATATAATAAAAATATCAAGCAAAATAAACTTAAAAAATCATTCCACAAATTAAAAATGGGAAAAAGGACAAATATACCCCCGAACTATCGTAAATGGTATGCAAATACCCTCCGTCATACTTTTGGGACATTGGTACCCCTGTCGTCCAAAAACTAGAGTATATATACCCTTTATACTAACGGACATACTCATAATCTTATCCACCAATCTGACATCTATCGATGGATAAGATTGCGCCACGTGTCCCTATTTAGTCTTCCGTTAGAGTGTGGCATATATATGCTCTAGTTTTTAGACGGTAGGGGCATCAATGTCCCAAAAGTATGACGGAGGGTATCTGTATACCATTTACAATAGTTCGGGGTTAAAAATTACTACATATGAAAATTTACCAAAATAAATATAAGGAATATATTGGTAAATATGTATATATGGCAAGGATAGTTTGATCTTGAAAAGAAAAAAATCCTCCATTTTTTAAGAAGCAGAAATTTTTAGTTTTTTCCAACAATAGAAAAAATGATTCTACCTCCAATTAAAAGCCGTTTTATATGTTAGCCAAACACCTTAATTTTTCTAAGAAAGTGCTTTTCGTCAAAATAAGTGTTTTTGGCCTCCCAACATCAATGTCAAACAGGCTCTAAATTCATACTTTCAAGTTTCATAACTCCTGAAGATAAAATAGAAAGAATAATGTTATTTATGCATTGATTTTGTGAAATGACAAGTATTAAAGAATATTTATTTTTAATAAGGACGATATGTAAATAGGAATGGGGAAAGTATGTTATAACAGTATAAATAGGAACGGGGACGTTTGGTTTGAATACAAGTTATGTTGGGATTAGTTTTTATTTTGTATTTGATTTGTCAAACTTATATTCATTGGATAATTTTTAAGAATAAATTGTTTGTTTACAAAAATATCCCCCGTCTTATTCAGTTTTTTTTCTATGCAAACTTTAGGTATTCATTCTTAAAAATAAATTTTTCATCTTATTTAGCTTAATATTTTTTTGTGTGCATTTCCATAATTGTGTCGTGTGTTTTTAAAATAAAACTTTAATCTTATTTAACTTCAAAATAAAACTTTCATCTTATTTAGCTTAAATATTTTGTGTGTGCATTTCCATGATTGTGCCGTGTGTTTTTAAAATTAAACTTTCATCTTATTTAACTTTAAAATAAAATTTTCATCTTATTTAGATTAAAAATAAAACTTTCATCTTATTTAGTCCATCTTATTTAGCTTAAAAATAAAACTTCTATTTTAAGTTTGTTAAAGTAAGAGAAATTTTATTATTAAAGTCATCTATATTTTAATTGATATATAAAATATAATTTTTAAGTGAGTAATAAACTATTTAATTAAAAATATGTAATTTAGTAATGGAGTGAACATTTTAAGAGAAATTAAAATATAAATAAACATAAGAATTAGACAAATAAATTTAACTTATAATATATTCATAAATAAAAATTGTTTTTATAAAATGTAATTTTTTAATAGAAAATTATATTATCATAGAAACAACGAATAATTAAGGTTGTGAATGTTATTTAAAATGTTGTTAAAAATAATATACATGAATATAAAAGTGGTGTATAGAAGGGAGTTTAAGGAGGATATTTTTGTTATTTTACATATTTTATCCTATGATAAGTTATCATGAGATTACTATTCCACCCCAGTGACAGTGAAGAATAACTTATCCGCGGACCAATTGTTAATCCTGAAATAAGTTATCCAGCCTTTGCAACCAAATAACAAATTAAAGGTTACTCAAAAGTTATCCTGGGATTCTCTCTTCTTATCTATCTCATCAAACGACATAGTATTAAATTCAATATTTCCAACGGGTAGGGGCTGGGTTAGGTGCTTTTCTTGGGTGGGACGAAACAGCATCCAGTGGCACTTTTTAGTTTCGTTTTTTGAAAAATAGTCATTGTTTTCGAGTTTTAAATTCATAAATTTAACTTTAAAATGATATTTTAAGTTTCATTTATGAGTTTTAGAACAATTGAAGATTATTTTTTAAATTACAAAAGCTGGAAAATGATTATTTATGACCAGACTTGACTAATTCAAATTTATGTTAAAAAATCACACTTTAAAAGGTAAAAAGCGTTTCTTACAAAAAACGACTTCATTTTCATCTGAGACCTTTGATATATATTCTAAAATTTCACTTGTGAACTTTAAAACTTCAAGAGATTATTTTTCAATTACATAACTGAAAAATGATTCTTTGTGATTTTTTTTTACTAGTTTAAATTTATGTAGAAACATCACTTCGAAAGATAAAATGCTTTTATCAAGATTAACTTTATTTTTCCTTTGAGACCATTGATTAAAAATAAATTATTACTTGTCACTCTGCGTTTGATTACAAACATTTTGTACATTTATGATTGAATGCACACATTTGAATTCGAAGGTGAATTGAATTATTTCACAATGTGCATAATGGACCTACAAATTAGGAAAAAATGGGTTTGTGGGACACACAATAATGTGAAAATGTCTCTAATAATAGTAGGGGCCTCTCACCCCCACCCCCCCCCCACCCCCCACCCCACCCAAAAAAAGTCATAAAATTAAAATAAAAAATAAACACCGTCTTATAAAGAGAAAATGTACATAAATAATGTGACAAAAAATAAATTATGTTTAATATAAAATAATTCTACCTCTATAGGTGAAAAAGGCAAAGACAACATCATTGTATTCATTGATATAGAGAGCCTCTCTTTTCTTCTTTTCTTGTCTCATAATGAAAAAAATGTTTATTGAATTTGGAAAATAACTTTTTCATTAAAAAATAATAATTCATTTTTGATATTTATTTTGGAGCCGACTAATTCTATTTGCATCAGAAATTCCACATTTGGCGGTACAACGCTCTTCATCGAAGATAATTGAAAATTAAATCTGAAACCTCAGATAAATGATAAAAAAACACTTATCATTTTTTTTCTTTTCTTATTTTATTATAAACATTTATATTTGAATTGTGCTTGTTGGTTAAATTATTAAGTAATAATATTTGTAGTCAACAAATATAGAGTTTTATATATATATATTTGACATACATTTTGCAGAAAAATTGCAGGAATCATTGAATTGGCACTTTTGCATTTGCATTGACAATGATGATATCTCTTTTATCATTATCAAATGACTTTAATCATTTCATCAACTTTGTTACATATTCTTATTCTTGATGTTCTCTTAGGTACGGAGTTGATTTATATTAAGGAGCGTTTTTATGGTAATGTGAAATTTTTTTAGCGTGAATTAAATTTAAGCGGACTCTAATACAAATATCAAATAACAGGTGGTAAACAAACAAAAAAAAACATATTCTTTGGGATTTATTAATTGATTAAATACAATATATCCTATATATTTTCCTTATATAAATGTAATACTCATATGATTTAGAAAGGAAAAATGTATATCTAGTCAATAATAACGTGGGATTCGAACACCGGGTAGAAAAAAAAAACAATCACTCACTTTTTAAACACCGGAACTTTTGATTGATTAGCCCCTCATGTTGGGTTAAAGATTAGCATTAATTAGGCACACTAATAAGTTTATCCAGTTTTATAAGTTTCCTAAGCTATATATATTATTATATTAGTGTATGGAATAATTTTTTATAATTAAATTGATGTAATTTAATAATACCAAGTTATGAATTTGAACTCATGCAACCCTATGAGTATGTCAATTCATCTCCACATTTTGTAGGGGTAAAAGAGTTGAATTTACGGTTATACAATTAAAAATTGCTCGATTTTATTATCCATTAGATTTTTATATATATAAAATATTAGTTTTATATTTAGGTAAAGAGAAAATGATAAAAATACCTCAACGCGACATAAATGACATAAATATACCCCTTCTTTGTTGGATTGTCCAATAGTTGGTGGATGTCCAATCTTGCGTAACTTTTTCATGAAATGAACATCACGTGGTATGTTATCTCACCGCTCCTTAAGCCCTAACCCATTTTATCCCCTCCAATCCACTTCTTGCTCTATCACTATCATCTCTTTCATTATTAATTGAATGTGCTTAATCAAATATCACGAATATTGAAATCAGAATTCACGAGTAATTGTGAAATAAGAATGCTATTGTCTAAACTTTTTAAACTTAACTATCAATGTGGGGAAGGGGGGGGGGGGGGGACAAAAAATTAAAATTG
>JAJOOR010015863.1:0-15149 GCA_036250505.1 Solanum acaule | reverse complement strand
AGGTCTAAAACTTACAATAGGTTCAGAAAATCATTTCATTTTGGCAATGAAAGAGAATAGTAACACATAAAAATACATATTTTTGAAAAAATTCTAACAATAAAAAATATTTGCATTTAATTTATTATTTTTTTAAAAATCATTTGAAAATTTGAATTCTTGGAGATAAGTATAACATTGGAAGATATCAATGAAGCTAAAGGCGATAACTCCAAAGTAATTTTGCACTTCTCGACTGATTAATTTTGAATATTAATTAAATTAGTAGCATTGAACAATTTTTCTTAGTATTTTTATTAGAACAATTTTATTGGTTATATATCAATTAAATATTAATTTTGGCTTATTTAATTGTTTGTTCTATTTTATATTTTATTATATTTATTTGATGGCTGCATTTTACACGTTGTGTTCGGTTTGTGACAAAAGTTCACATGATTACGTAAATAAGAAATTAATTAAAGGAATTGAAAGATACTAAATATCAATTTTCTACAATTACTTGAACTTTTTACATTTTTTTAACTCAAATTTTAATAGTTGTTAACTACATGAGATTTGTGTATGCATTAAATATATATTGATTAATAAATATAGTAAACTATTCGTTTGTGTTGATTTTAATTTTTTTTTTTAATGATTTTAAGTTTGTTTGTTTGTTTTTGCAGGCTTTGTGTATGAATTTGCTGGATTTTAATTTTAATTTTTCAGATATTTTTAAAGTTGTTATTACTACACATATTTAAAGTGTAGCATTTGTTTGATAATAATGATATCTTATAAAATTATTGATGAAGTTATCAAACACATATTTAAAATTTAACATTTGTTTGGTAACAATGATATCCAAGTGATTATAATTGTTTTGTTATATGCTTAGCATTATGATAGGACTTTTCTTAGTTATATTTTGTTTTAATCTAACTATTAATTTTTTTATATCTTTATTATTCTAACAAGAGGATAATATGGATAGGCAGATAGCCTTTATTATTCTAAATAATTTTTTTTAAAAATCTATCTATTTATAATAGGAGAAGTGAAATAATCTATCTATATATGGTAACTATATATAATAAATCTAATTTAAAAAAAATTGTAAACACTAAAATAAGATGTGATTTTGAATAAATAAATAAATAAAAATATAAATATAACATAACTACTTCTAAGGTCTCCCTTTTTGAATTTATTTTTAAAAATGATAGATATCCAAATTAATATCCAAATGTATAAGTTTTTGAAATTTGAATAATTAATTTAAAATTTAAATTTTAAAAGATAAGAAACTAATTTTACTTTTCTTATCCCTAGAAAAAAACTAACCGTATAACACAATATTTTATATCTATATATAATCTATCTATATATAATATGAGAAGTAAAAAGTGCCACATATCATCACCACAAAATTTCTCCATTTTAAAAAAATTAAAATCTGTATTAGTTAGTAATTTTCAATTTAAATTGAATATATGCTAAACGAATTCTTTTTAAAATTGGAAAGCTACCATAGTTAATGTAAATCTTCCATATTCTTTTCATTTTTTAAAAAAGTAACTGATTTTATATATGGCTAATATTGGACTCATATTTTATTCTAATTAGAATATTTATTTTATTCCATGTATTTATGAGTAAGTGGGGTAATGGGGGTAAGTATCGTCTATTTAGTTTTCTTTAACTTATTTTTTTTTCTTTTTTTTATTACTGAATAGTATATTTGTGAATAAGTGGGGGTAATGGGGTCATACCGTGTATTTTACTTTTCTTTAACTTATTATTATTTTTTCTTTTTTACTACTGAATATATGAAACTTTGAATATTTAGTATTAATTATATTTTATTTTTAAAAACATAAAATCAAATCAAACAAATTAACTTATATTAAAACACGAGGAATATATGTTGTTTTTTTAAAAAATTGAGGGCATGAATTATGTTGCACTTTGTTTTAAAGAACATATAGAAGTAACCACTGTTGCCCACAAAAAATAGTATTTATCATTAAAATAAAAATATATCTATATATAATATAAGAGGAAAAAATTGTCATATATATATATATATATATTACAATTATAAAAGCAGATTTTTTTGAAAAAATTATCGTGAATGCAATTTTAAAAACTATAGCAGTTTTAACCGCACATTTTTACACTATACACAACAAAATGCTCCTTATTTACAGCAACTAAAAATAAATATAAATTTTAATCTCCTTTTTCTCTCTATTTTATTAATATTATACTTCTCCAAAATCAAAATCAACATCAAATTTTCTATTTTTTGTATAACTAAAATTAATTATTTGTAATTATATTATATAAGTAAATAAATAAATTACAATTTAAAAAACAAAACAGTTATTTTGAAACAGTTTTAAAATTAACATGGAAACAGTTTTAAAATTTATCTATTTATAATTTAAAACATTTTAAAACAATTTTCCCTTATTTGTAGCAACTAAATACAAGTTCTTATTATGACATCTTGAAATTTGAAATAACTGTGAAGAAGCTTGAAATTGGAAATAGTCATTTTTTTTTTTGGAAATAATTCAAAATCTGGAAATTTAGTCAAGTATGGAAAAATGAGTTTTTGGTCAACTTCACACGGTCATAATTCCTAGCTCGGGATGAGTTAGGTGTATTTTCAGTTATGTTTGGAAAGGCCTTGGAATGATCTTTCCAACGCCGCCGAGTTTGCTCGATTTCGAGTTCATATGAGTGAGTTATGCCCTATGGAAGTTGGGCTGTTGGCATAGGGCAGTTTAGTCCGAATTTGTAAGGGTATTTTGGTCTTTTCCCTAACCATTTCTTTTGGTTATATTAAGGGTCTAGACTAATTTTAAATCAGTTTTCCCTTTTAAAAGTGAGTGTTAGGGCTTTTGAGAGAAGAGAGAAAGAAGAGAAAGAGAAGGAAAAGCAAGGTTCGTCAAGATCGTTGTGGTTTTCGTCGGGGGTGATCCCTATTAAGGTATGTGAGATCATAGTGTTGTGTTGGTTCAGTCCCCGACATGCCAAACTCGTTTTAATATCGAGAAAAAGATTGGATGTGTTTGTTGAATTCTTGTGGTTGTGTTGAAGTTTCTTGTTGATTTGGTACATGTTTCCGGTTGTGATTTCTAGTTGAATCTATTGTATGTTGAGGGTGTTAACGATATTAAGTGTTTGGGGAAAGAACTTTGGAGGTTGAGAGGGTTTAGAGTTGGAGAAACTAAGGAGAAAAATCATTTTCTCGGGGGAAAAGGCTGGGGCGTCACGCCAACCAGCGCGCCCCAAAAGGGACTCTAAAGATTCCCCCTTGGGGCGGCGCGCCATGCAGAGCGCCCCACCAGGTCTTCTGAACTTTGAGGGCTGGTGCCCCGCGCCTCTCAGAGTGCCAAGGACGCCAATCCTCCCCATTCCTTCCCCACTTTTTCATACATGTTCCTTGGTAATGTACCTATGTTTTATAGTTGTTTTCAACACTCTAAGGTACATCTAAACATTACGAACTCATCCATAAACATGAGATCATTACCCTTGAATCCATAATCCAATTCGAGGAAAGTTAGGATCAAAGTCAAGTGAAGTTAGAGTCAAGCTTAGAAGTTAAGAAGCAAGTCAAAGCAAGTCTTTAAAGTTTTCAAGAGTCTTTATTAAACGTTTTAACTTCGTTTTAACGCTCAAGTTTCAAGTTAAGCCAAAAGTATAGAGTTGAGTTCATTTCTCAAAAGTTATTAGGGAACTAAGTATTCCCAAAAAAATTTATAAATGTTTTTACATTTGAGTAAGAAAGGAACTATGTTTTCCAAGAGAGCCTTTGGGCTAGGCTTTGCGCAATTATCTCAAACTAAAGAAAGATGTGTTTAAAACACATATGAGCTAAAGGATATTTTGGGAGTAGTATTGAGCACCGAATTGGGGACGTGAGTTCATATTAACTTAACTCTCCATAAGAACCATGTAGCCAACATGGGACTTAACGGGTCATTCTTTTTAGATGATCACGTAAGTTAAGCTAGTGGATCCACTAAGTTAATTAAGGTCCTATATCATAGCAAGGTATAGGATGGTCCTTGGGCAACGTGAGGTAAAACGTTGTATCATCACTAGGGCTCATAGTGGTGGTTGTCGGTTAAAGAATCTCCCACTAAAGTTGTATTACTTTTATATAAGTAAAGTTGAGTTTGTTATTGCTTTAATCATTAACGACCTAAGTTGTTTACACTGTTTTACAAGCTTTATATATTGCATGTGTCTTATTGCTTTATATTGAGTTCAGTTATTCATAAGTTGAACAGAGCCAAGGTAAGTGTTCCTTTGTACTCCTTTCAAGCTTAAGTTGTTGTTTAGCTTTCCAGCTCGCATACTCGTACATTCAATGTACTGATGCCAGATGGCCTGCATCTATGATAATGCAGACGCAGGTACCCAGGATCAGTATCCAGCACGCCATTGATCCAGCTAAGCACTCCAGAGTCAGTGATGAGCCTCCTTACCTTCCGGAGGACTCTGTTATTTTGGGTTCCTAGTTTTGTTTTATTAGGATGTTGCGGGGTCTGTCCCAACATCCATCTCAGTGTTATAGAGGCTTCATAGACAGTCAGTCAGTTAGTATTGAGTCTCTCATCTATGTATATATATATAAATATTCTATTTTGAGACACGAGTTGCCTTTTTGGCCAGATTTTATCAGTTAGGTTGTTTTATGACCTTTCATTGCATGGATTTATTCTGTTGAGTTAAGTTTTCCGTTGAATTAAGTAGTCAGACCAAGGGTTCGCTTGGGGTCAGCAATGGTCTCCGAGTGTCGGTCCAGCCCAGGATGTAGGCTCGGGGAGTGACACTTATTCCCTTTTTCACTCTATTTTAAATTTTTTAAATATTGTACTTATCCAAATCTATATCCTAAATAATTGAAGTTTTTGAATTTTATTGATAACGGGTCCACAATTTTTTTATTATTATTTTAAGTGTTTGCTTCATGATTTATTTATCTCTTTTATGTTTGTTTTCTATTTTATTTATCTGTTTTATGTTTGATTCTTTTAGTGTAGTCTTTATGCCAAAGGATTCAGAAAGGAACAATTATTCAGATGAATGAACAATTTATTGTATTTTAATGGAATGTTATATTTGAATTCTGTAAAGTATCTCTACTAAATCTCAAAAGATGAAGTCTTTTAGTTTGTTCTGTTAAATTTTTCTGTTGTAGTGTTGTTCATTATGAGATACATTAACTCAGTTTTTGAGAGTTCTTTTTATTGTTATTTATGTGTAGATGAGAGAACTCTTTAATTTCCGCGCACCGCGCGGGTACGTATCCTAGTAAATTAGAACAAAATAACTACATATATTACTGAAAGTTACATAAAAATAATACTATAAATTACAATAATAAACAACTTTAAATATCTAAAAACCAAATTATAAATTGACTGACTCTTCAAATTCAGTCTATGTCACATAACATTTTTTTAATATAAATTACAATAATTAACAACTTAAATATCTAAAATCATATTAAAAGTCAATTAACTCTTCAAATTTTGTCTATATCACAAAAATTGTGAGAAAAAATGACATATGTTGAGCACGGGCTCCCGTAACTAGTATTATAAAGGAAAATTTACTTGAATGAGTATCTTTTAATAAATAATTACTGATTTTAGCGATACTTTTTATTTATTACCATTTATAGCAATACTATGTTAAATCTACAATATGTATTAAAAGTGAATTAAGTGTGCAATATATATGTATTATAACTGTTTTTAAAAATATATTATGCTTGTTTGGTAAGAAGTTGACACATTGTATTATAAGTGTATTAAAATGTGTGATAAATGTATTATCCGTCAATAAAACTTGTATTATATGTGAATAATAAATTGTTCTTTGTAATATGAATTAAAAGTGTATTATAAATGTATTAAAAGTGATCAAGTCAAAAAAATGTTATTGCTATAAATGGTAAATATTTTTTATTTATAGTATATTTATGTAAGTTTCCCTTATAAATAGGGGAACTTTAGCATATAGCCACACAAAAATAACTTAATTATGTTTTATAGCTATAGTTTGCTAATTACAATTCGTAGCTACATGTTATTGGGAGGAGAGTGACAAGCAAGATTGGGAGAGGCAAGCAAGAGATGGCAGAGTGTTGAGAGAGGCGAATTATATATGTATATATGTAACTGATATACATATGTATTTGTATATCTGGCGAGCAAGATCGGGAGATGAAGGATATAGGCAAGCGAGAGAGGGCAATAATTTGTTAGTTGCGAATTATACAAATATGAAGAATTATACAAATGTGGCTATTTATACAAACTTGAAGTCAGCCCACCTAATTAATGGTTAATATTAGTCACGAATGGTAATTATAGAAAACTATAGCTATGATGACTAATTAAGTGATATAAGTTTGTGTAACGACCTGCTCCCGTCATTATAGAAAAGCCAACGGGGAAATATTTTGGGCCGAAAACTTTTTCGTAGTAACTTGAGAATTCCTTGCCTAGTCCAAATTTGGACAAAATAAGAGTCAGTGAGGTCTAGGGAAATCTGAAAGAAAATGGTAGATCTAATAATGGATTTGATCGTATGAGTGGATAGCTAAGACGTGAGGAACCCGTACGACTTTACGGAATTGAATTCGGGCAAGTAGAACTCCTGAAACCGATATTAGTGTGAATGGGTAGTTTCTGAGTGGCATGGGTTGAAGGTATGTTGTGAAATGGGAGTTTGGGACTCTTACTTTGACTCATTGGTTCCGTGCAAGCCGCTAGGTCGGGATTATTCCCGCCAGGGCGGGGCCGCTGTGGTGGGATGATAGCGAGCCAGTCACGAATTAAGTCGGAAATAAACCCCAAAACGTCATTAGCCTGCAAACTTCGTTCTTAAGAATTAGGAGACAAACCAGGGCAACTTCTTGACAATTTTTCACCATTCTTGAAGCTAAATGTAAGGTTTTCACTCCCCGAATCCATTTATCGATTCGTAGAATGTAAATTCTTAGGTAATTATTATTGGGGGAGAGTTTTGGAACTGATTTGGATTGTGGAAAAATCCCCTAGCTGCATATTAGGATCATGGGTTTGGCCTAGGGTTGATGATTTTGATTGTAATCCGGGTAATTAGGCCTCGTTTATTGATCCTCGCGTTATATTGATTGTTTGTAGACCAAGAACAAGCAGAAAGAATCTGGAAAGGGAAGAATCAGGTATCTTAGGAGGATTCAAGATTTGTTCGAGGTAGGTAATGGTTGTGATTTCATGTTGGTGTGACGTATGTTAGTAATTACTTTGTTTTAATGCATGCATGTATGTGAATGTTGCATTATTGATCACAGTAATCATAAATGAGTATGAATGAAGAATTGTATGCCATGAAGCAACTCTTGACTGTATGACTATGAGAATGTACATTGTGATTGTGATTGTGGCTTGTTGAATGGATATGGTGTTATGCTCCAACATACTAACTTGGATCAGGTGCCACGTTAAGGCGCATATATGGGATCGGGTGTCACGTCCAGCACACTAACTTGGATCGGGTACCACGTACCGGTACACTAACAGTTTGGGTATGGGTTCCATGAGAGGACCATTGACTTGGCATATATGTGTATTATTGAGAATGTGGAATTGTACATTGATTCTGAAATGATGACTAATATTGTATATGTTCGGTATATGCCTATTTTCTAATGTTATGGTTACTTGCATGTGTTTCATCTATTGGGATAGCCGCGTGATCCTACCAGTACACCATGGTTGTGTACTGATAATGCACTTGCTCTTTCTTTGTTGAGTACAAGGCATTTTCAGGCGGCTACTGACAGACCTCGTCTAGAAGATTAGTGATCAATCGAATTCAAGGGTGAGCCAGTTCTTCTAGGCTGTCATGTGTTCTCATTATGTTTAGTCCATTTCTTTTCGAACTTAGACTAGTACTTTAGATTTTCTTATGTTTAATTGGGTTGTACCCGTTTCCCTTAGACTTATGGTTCCTTGTTAGAGTTTTGGTACATTGACTTTCAAGTTCTAGGAAATTATTTCTGCAATATTTCGTTAGTTATTAGATCTTTTCGAGCTTATGGGAACTCTTCTGTTCGAAGATGGTTAACACTAGGTTTAACGGCGTCAGGCTCGTAGCTCCCGTCAATGCACCAGCTGAGGAATCTGCAGCAAGAGGTCGCGGTCGAGGCAGAGGTAGAGGAAGAGAAAGAGGTAGAGGTCAAGGAAGGGTAGCACCTACTAGGGATGGAGCTCCGGTTTAGAATGCTCCCAAAAATGAGAATCCTACTGCACATCATGAAGAGATAAAGAAGAATGTTGAGGTAGAGAATGATGAGGATGTTGGACAAGAAAAAGAGGTGCAAGCTGAGAGCTCAACAAATTATGTCGAACCTGATAGGATTGCTGGGTCCTAGAGTTCTTCCCTCAGTTCAAGCAACTCAAGCTCCCGCCAATCCCCTTATTGCTATCACTGTTCCCAAGGTGGGTGGAACTGCAGGTACTGATGTTTTTTTTCGTCCTTTGTTAAGTCCCGTAATGACTGGTAATGAGCATGAGATGTTTACTAAGTTCTTGAAATTAAAACCGCTTGTGTTCCAGGGTTCCGAGAGTGAGGACACCTATGAGTTCATTCTAGATTGGTACGAGAGGCTTCATAAGTTGGGAATTTTTCATCAGCATAGGGTAGAGTTTGTGACCTTCCAACTTCAAGGTGAGGCTAAGCAGTGGTGGAGAGCTTATGTGGAATGCAAATTTTCCGCTTTACCCCCACTCACTTAGACCCAGTTTCATGCCCTATTCTTGGAAAAGTAAGTGCCCCGGACTTTGAGAGATTGTAAGAAGGATGAGTTCATGGCTTTGGAGCAAGGTGGTATGTATGTGGCTGCTTATGAGGCTAAGTTCCATGCTTTGTCTAGATATGCTATGCAATTGGTGACTACTGAGGAAGAGATGATCCACCTATTTGTTAAGGGACTAAATTCTGAGTTGCAGGTATTGTCTATTCATATGACCTCTGCAGGAAAAAGATTCAATGAGGTAACATATTTTGTGAAGAAAGTGGATGAGGTGAGGCGAGACAGTCAGTCTAAGGAATTGACTAAGAAGGCTAAGAATACAGGTAACTTTCAGGGTTCTTACTCCAGAGGTTCAGGGAGGCAGACACTTGCAGCCCGGCCAATTCAGTCCTCTATACCTGCTTCTATAGGTAATTACTTGGGAACTCCACCTCAGAATTTGATTCAGGATAGCCAGGGAGCCGTACCTTCGGCGGGCAATAGGTCATCTTTTGATCGCACTTGTTATAATTATGGAGAACCTGGGCATATGAGGAGAGATTGTCCCCACCCATGCATGTTGGATCCTGCACAGCAGCAAACTAAAGCAGTGGTACCCGCGGACAATGAAAATAATGGTCGAGGATGTCCACAAGGTGGGCGAGGAGGAAATCAGCGAGGTCGTGGAGGTCAGGGAAATGGTAATACAGGAAGAGGTACAATGCAACCAGGTAGGGAAGTCACTCATCATGATGACATGGCTCAATTTTATGCCTTTCCGGGCAAGAACAAGGCGGAGGCGTCTGATGAAGTGATCACAGGTACTATTCTTGTCTGTGACCGGATGACTAATATGTTATTTGATATGGGTTCTACTTATTCTTATGTGTCCGTTCAATTTGTCTTGGGATTTGATATGAATTGTGATGTACTTGATGTCCCTATCCATGTTTCTACCCCAGTTGGAGAGTCTATCATAGTCACTCATGTTTATCGTGCTTTTTCTGTTATGTTTTTGGGTTTTCAGACTTGGGCTGATTTGGTGATTTTGGATATGACTGACTTTGATATAATCTTAGGCATGACTTAGTTGTCCCCCTATTTTGATATGCTTAATTGTAATACTAAATACTAAGTCGGTGACTCTAGAAATTCCGAGAAGGGAAAAGTTAGAGTGGGAAGGGGTGTACAAGTCTAAGCAAGCTAAGATCATATCCTCCATTCGGGCTAGGAAACTGGTGGGGCAGGGTTGTTTGGCTTATTTGGCTTATATTCAGGATGTTGAGGTTGAATCTCCCTCTATTGAGTCTATTACGGTGGTGTCAGAATTTAGAGAAGTGTTTTCCACTGATTTTCCTGGTATGCCTCTAGATAGAAATATAGATTTCTGCATTGATTTGGAAACTGATACCCTCCCCATTTCTATCCCTCCATACCACATGACCCTGGTAGAATTGAGAGAGCTTAAGGCTCAAATCCAAGAACTTCTTGATAAAGGTTTTATCCATCATAGTTCTTCCCCATGGGGTGCTTTGGCCTTGTTTGTTAAGAAAAATGATGGTAGTATGAGGATGTGTATAGATTACCGGCAATTGAATAAGGTCACCATTCGGAACAAGTATCCATTGCCTCGGATAGATGATCTTTTCGACCAGTTACAAGGTGTGTTAGTTTTCTCTAAGATCGATCTAAGGTCTGATTATCATCAGTTAAAGATTAGGCCTGAGGATGTGTCTAAGACGGCATTTAAGACCCGCTATGGGCACTACGAATTTCTAATTATGTCATTTGGGTTAACCAATGCACCTGCAACTTTCATGAGTTTGATGAATGGTGTGTTCAAACCATTCCTTGATTCTTTTGTTATAGTATTTATTGATGGCTTTTTGGTTTACTCAAAAAGTGAGGAAAAGCATGCCGACCACCTCCGAATTGTTCTAGGTGTTCTTGGGAAACAAAAGTTGTATATAAAATTTTCTAAGTGTGAATTTTGGTTGACTTTGGTTGCCTTTTTGGGGCATATAGTTTCAAAGGAAGGGGTAATGGTACATCCCCAAAATATTGAAGCGGTTGAGAATTGGGTTCGGCCTAGCTCTGTGGTTGAAGTTAGGAGTTTTGTGGGGCATGCTAGCTACTATCGTCGATTTTGTGAAGAACTTTGCTTCTATTGCCACACATCTGACAAGGTTGACCAAAAAGGAGGTACCTTTTGAATGGATTGAAAAGTATGAAGAAAACTTTCAAAAGCTCAAGACTCTCTTGACCACATAACCTATGCTAGCACTACCGGTGGAATGTAAGGATTTTATTATATATTGTGATACTTCACATTCGGGTTTGAGTGATGTGTTAATACAGGATAAGAATGTTATATCTTATGCATCGCGACAGTTGAAGGTGTATGAGAGGAATTATCCAACACATGATTTAGAGTTGGCAGGGGTAGTGTTTGCTCTTAAGATCTGGTGGCATTACCTCTATGGTGTTAAGTGTGAGGTGTTTACTGATCATCGTAGCTTGCAGAATGTGTTTAGTCAAAAGGATCTAAATTTGAGACAGCGAAGGTGAATGGAGTTACTTAAGGATTATGATGTCACCATTCGGATAAGGCTAATGTAGTGGTAGACGCACTAAGTCGGAAGGCGGTGAGTATGGGTAGTCTAGCTTGATTGAGCGTATCCAAGCGACCTTTGGCTAAGGAAATTCAAACCTTGGAATCTAAGTTCATACAGTTGGGCATCTCAAAGAAAGGTGGGGTGTTAGCTAGGATTGAAGTAAGGGCCACATTCATCGAGGAGATCAAGGCCAAACAGTTTGAATGAGCTTAGAAAGAAGACAACATCTGGTAAGGCACAAGAGACCACTCTTGATGCAGAATGTGTGCTTAGTTTTAAAGGAAGGATTTGTGTTCCTCGAGTAGATGACTTGATTCAGAAGTTGTTGACGGAATCCTATGGTTCGCGATATTCCATTCATCCGGGTGTGACCAAGATGTACCGAGATTTGAAGCGACTTTATTGGTGGCCTAGCATTAAGAAATATATAGCGGAGTTTGTGGCTAAGTGACAAATTGCCAACAAGTAAAGTATGAGCACCAAAGGCCGACATGTTTGCTTCAGAGAATGTCAATTCCGGAATGGAAGTGGGAAAGGATAGTTATGGATTTCGTAGTTGGTCTTCCCAAGACTTTGGAAAATTATGATTCTATTTGGGTAGTGGTTGATAGATTGACTAAGTCAACCCATTTTATTCCGGTCAGAATAGATTATAATGCTCAACAATTGGCTAAAGTTTATGTAAAAGAGATAGTAAGGTTGCACAGAGTGCCCCTTTCTATCATCTCAGACTGTGGTACGCAATTCACATCGAAGTTTTGGAGGGAATTACATGATGAATTTGGCACACAACTCACTTTTAGTACAACTTTCTATCCCTATATAGACAAACAGACTGTCAGAGAAGACTATTCAAGTGTTAGAGGACATGTTGAGGGCATGTGTGATTAACTTTGGAGGACATTGGATACGTTTCTACCTTTGTGTGAGTTCTCCTATAATAATAGTTATCACTCCACCATACATATGGCACCGTTTGAGGCACTTTATGAGAGGGGATGTAGAACACCCATATGATGGTTTGAAGCTGGAGATGTAAAACCTTTGGGGGTTGATTTAGTGAAAGATGCTCAAGATAAAGTGAGGAGTATTCAAACTAAGATTTTAGCAGTCCAGAGTAGACAAAAAAAGTATGCAGACCATAAGGTAAGGGACATGGCATTTCAGACTGGTGAGAAGGTTCTTCTTAAAGTGTACCCATAAAAAAGGTGATGAGATTTGGCAAGAAGGGAAAGCTTAGCCCTCGATACATTGGTCTATTTGAAATTCTTGACTGTGTAGTGCCAGTGGCTTATAGATTGGCTTTACCTCCTAACCTATTGGGAGTTCATCTGATATTTCATGTATCCATGTTGAAGAGATATCATGGTGACGATGATTACATCATAAAGTGGGATGTAGTGTTATTATACAAAGACCTTTAATATGAGGAGGAACCGATTGCAATTCTTGATCGTGATTTCCAGAAGCTGAGGACCAAAGAAATTAAGTTCGTGATAGTTCAATGGAAGCATCGTCCAGTTGAGGAAGCTACTTGGGAAACCAAGAAGGACATGCAAGACAAGTATCCCCAATTGTTTGTTGATTCAGGTACTACTCCACTCTTACTTTTGCCTGTGTTTCCTATGTTTGTCACTCGGGGACAAGTAATGGGTAAATTGGGATCTATTGTAATGACCTGTTCCCGTCGTTATAGAAAATCCAACGGGGAAAATTTTTGGACCGAAAAACTTTTTCGTAGTAACTTGAGAATTCCTAGCCTAGTCTAGATTTGGACGAAATCAGAGTTAGTGAGGTCTGGGGAAATGTGGTAGAATATGGGAGATCTAATGTCACGACCCGATTTTTCGAGTCATGATGGCATCTACTATACCCTACCAGTAGGTAAGCCAACCCGTAACCCAGAACATCAAGCAATGAGCAAAAGAGCAGAAACTAGCGAAAACAATAATCTAAACAAGGATAACAAGGCGGAAGCAACCCAAAATAAATATATACAGAAATCTCTCCCAGAACTTGGAAGTCACTAGTACAGAGCTATCTAATAAAGAGTACAAGTCCCAAAAGTGGACCACAACAGAGCGTGTCTCAAAGGCAACAAGACTAGCTAAAACAAAAGAAGGAGACAAAACAAACCCCAAAACGCCAAGTGCTCGCCCTCGTCTCCGAATCACAGCTGCAAAAGAAGGCTGGAACTAATCACCGCTGGTAACTGGTACTGGGACCTGCATCACGAAATAGATGCAGAGCGTAGCATGAGTACCAACACAACAGGTACTCAGTAGGCATCATAGGCCGACTGAGCAAAAAGGGTAAAAACAATAAGAAAGGATGGAATCTAGAAACAGAGAGGTCAAAGCGGATATGAAAAGAAAGCACACGAGCATACCAGAAACAAACTATGTACACTAAACTAAACCTAACTGGACCCCCATATGCCCAGAAGGTACACTCGTGCGCAAGCTCAAATAAAACCTGAACGGACCCCCATAAGCCCGACAGGTGCACAGAAAAGTTAAGTCTACTGAGAAAGAAGGAAACCGGGCTCCCAGCCCAAAGTAACTAAGATAATCCATCAGACTCCACCCAGCCAGCAGTGCACTCCCAG
Source organism: Solanum acaule (assembly GCA_036250505.1). Lineage (NCBI taxonomy): Eukaryota > Viridiplantae > Streptophyta > Magnoliopsida > Solanales > Solanaceae > Solanum > Solanum acaule. Next base: position 1,135 of record JAJOOR010015863.1, on the reverse strand, counting down.
CCCAGCTAGAAAGAGTGACCCTAGGGGGCACCCAACCAAACAGTCCACTCCCAGCCCAGCTAGAAAGAGAGACTCGTGAGTGAGGTAGATATCGCGAGTCGTCCTACCATGCAGTCAGCTCCCAGCCCAGCTAGAAAGAGAGGCCCGGGGGCGATCGTCGATATCACCGAGTCTACCCAGCCAGCGATACGTTCCCAGCCTAGCTAGAAAGAACGACCCCGGGGGTGATGGTATCTCCAATAGGATCCAATCCCACAACAACCACTGTGGAACGCCGTCCACTCTAAGAAATCACAGAAAAGGCTTCAAGCCTATACTATCTCCATCCCACGCCTCTAGTGATGCACCAAACCTTCGAGAATGCGCCGGAACCGCAGAATGCGAGGGAGAAGATACAGAAGTGCAGCAAGTAGCGATAACGCCTAATCTAAGGCTCAAACTATCAGACTCAAGTCTGCTATTTCAGTCTACAAGGAGCTAAGTCATCCGAACGACGTCGGCAGAAAGTCAAGGCTATCCAGCCCACACGGGTCATAAGTCTAAGGCAATGCTAGCCTAACCTAGACTAAGGACATCATGCTTACGGTTAAGGATGAACAAGGCATACAATACAAAGCATACAATAGCATTTAGCACATAGACATGCAACTCTACTAAACCAGTTAACATGATACTATACTCGAAATGTGGCTAATCGATCCTAACATAAGGTATCTAATCAAAGTAAGGTAGTAAACTAGTACCCACCCCCAATTCACTCCAATTGACATGTTTTTACACAATTAAGCTCAATCTAAAATAAAGGAAAGCCGTAGCCTACCTTAAGGCCGATCGCGCGCTCTCTAAATCACTTTACCGGAGCTTTCCCTTTCCGAACAGTCTCAAAACGCTGCCCCGCTATCAAAAATAGAGTCACAACGTTACTACGGTCATTTAGACACCAAAATCACAACAAACGGAGACAGATCAATTTTGGAGTCAAAACGGGAATCGTGGGACCCGCACCGAACTGCCCGAATTTGACTCCGTCAAGAGATCCTAAACAGCACCCCAAACTTATGTCCCAAAATGGAACACAATTCGAGGCTCAAAACATAGCAAAAACCAACAAGCAAGAAACCACACTTTAATCTAC
>JAJOOR010015862.1:0-22744 GCA_036250505.1 Solanum acaule | reverse complement strand
AAAAGGAAAAAAATGAAGTGACGAAATGAAATTACAAAAAAAAAAAAAAAAAAGCTTTAAATTTAATTGAAAATGCTTTAAATTCATTTTTTTTTAAAAAAAATAGTAATTTGTTAATTTTCTATTTAAAAAAATTACATATAATTAATTTAAATTATTTAAAAAATCTAATTTTATGTGGTGATGATATGTGTCACTTTTTCTTCTCCTATTATATATAGATAGATATTAATCTAATCATAGTATATAAATAAAATAAAACAAATAAGGACAAATATCAATATATAAAAACATCCTTATTTAAATAATGTTGTTGCCTAAAAGTTTAGGTAAACAATTTATATATTTAGAATATGATGTGAGTGATCTAAGGTGATTGTACAGGTGTCATTGCATTAATTCTACCTATTAGAACGTTCTAAAATTGCAAGATTTTTTTTTATAAAAAAAATGGGGAAATGACTAAATGAAATAGTTTTTTTTTTCAAAAAGGAAAAAAAATGAAGTGACGAAATGAAATTACAAAAAAGAAGAAGAAGAAGAAAGTGAAGTAACGAAATGAAATTATGAAAACCAAAAAGTAATGTAATAATTAAATTATAGTAGGCTAGTTTTGATGCGATAATATCAATTGATAATGCGTTAACAGGAAAAATCAATCTATGATCTTTGACCTTCTAAACTATATCATTTGCATTGCGCTAACTCAATTACACTTTTAAATTAATTATTTTTTAACCCTCGTTAATCAAGAAATTCTTGAGCTTTAGGCGTATATATTATTAAACCTAACTTCAAACATCGCATGTCTAAAATTATTTCAAAAGAATATTATGAAAACTGTTGGATCCTATAATTTTAAGGTAAATGTCTTAAAAAATACTGCCTTGTTGAATCATATGATCTTAATATGTCATGTCAATTCTATAAAAAAAATATCATTAAAAATAAAATAAGAATATTAAGGTTTCAATTATTTGAGTGGTTATTAACGAATCAATTATTCTTTTGCAATGATTATCGTGACATAATATTTGTTGATGATATATTAATAAAGAAAAGAAAAAAATGTCATCATGTCATATATTATAAAAGTATTTTTATCTAGCTATACAATATAATTTTCTCAAAAAAAAACATATCAATTAACACATCTCAAGTAAATGTGATTCCGCCACTACGTATACATCACACCACTACATCCGTTCTTCCTGTTCGCACAACATATCTTTTTAGGAAGATATGTTTAGATAGATCCAAAATTATTGATTAATCGAATGAGTCAATCTCTCCAACTTATAATCGACTATCGCATGACCCATTGATTTAACCAACACAACAATCGCCATGACACATTGATTTAACCAACACAACAATCTTAACACGTGAAATAAGATAGTACACAAACACACACACACACACACATATATATATATATAAGGCAGAGCTACCCTTAGCAAGGGTGGTCAGATGAACAACCCTCGTCGATTTTTTTTTGTAATTATATATCGATATATTTGGATATATACTAATTGTTGAAAACCCTTAACATAGTAAAGAAAGATAGACTAATGGTTAAAGGTTGTTCAAAGTCATCCTTAACTTACGCATTTTGTTCAAAAAAAATTTGGTTCTATTTTTTCTCTTAAAAGAGAACAAAAGTTTAAGTTGAAGAAATAAAAAATTCTCTTTGTAAAGATCAATAATTGAGGTGTGATTATTTTGTAGCCAATCTTTATAATCTGACCAACAATGTTTATTTTTTACTTGTCCTAAAGTATGAACACCATTGATGAAAATTATGGCTCCGCCACTATATATATATATATATATATATATTGACTTATTACCATTTCATCTGTTTCAATTTGTTTTTGTTTTTATTTTTATTTTTTTTGATATTTTTCCAAAAAATAAAATAGAATCCCTTTTAATTTCTTAACTCTCCATTTTTCATTAAAATGTTTTAGAGTCAAAAGTATTAAAGCATATTGTAACATTGCGTCCCAAACAAAAGTACTACTTTAGAAGTGCCAAAATGGATGTATCCGAGTCCATTTCAATAGCTTAATGCTTTAACTCAACTCGGCCCATTATGTGAGTCATGGCTTAACGTTCATTTAGCAATAATTCAAAATAAAGTAAATTTTAGGTTTAGCAAATATTTTATAGTTACAGTTTTGCTATGGAGCATCAAATTTATATAAGCAACTAGCAGAGATCTCATTTATATAAAAGTGCATCAATTGTATATGTATATTGTTTAGATATTTTGTATATGTATAACTACTATGTATATGCATAAATAATTGTGTTTGTACATCTACATAAAATTTGAATTTGTATACATAAATCGAAATAAAATATTTATATATCAAATCTCTCGCTTTATACCACACAAGATAAAAGACAACTTCTGTATTTATAATTATAAGTATATAAAACAAATAAATATATATATATATAAATACAAATAAAAACACAATTTCTAGAAGCGAATGAAATAAATTAATAGTTTGCTATACATAAATTTAGAGTACTTGAAAAGTAAATAATCACAAGAAACAAAACAGAAATATGATTTTACTAACTTTTTAACACAAACCAAAACACACAATACAAAATACAACCAAATTCAAAAGTTACACAAAACACATAGCCAAAAAGAAAGAAAGGTATGCATTCATCATTCATAATCTATTTTTAGTACTTCACTTTCACATTTTTCCCAGTTGAATCCTTAGCTTCAACTTCAGCAATACTCCCTTCAACATCCATTCTCCCAACGTCGTTGAACGTTTGGCCGGTCATCTGATCGGCCTGTTTCAACGTCGTTGCAGTCTTACCTGCCCGAGTATCGTCCACATCCACCACAATCTTCGATCCTCCTCTAGTAGTTGTCTCATCGGTGGTGTGTTTCGGTGCTAATATGCTTCCAAGCGCACCGAAAATACCACCGGTAGCAACTTTTCTATCGTGATCATCGTCACCTTCGTGCATTTTCATTTCCTCCATTTTTCTTCTTGTTGCTTCTTCACTCTCATGATACTTTTCCTGCAATTGAGACTATTAACCATTCATCTTTTTTATCCAAGACGATAAAATATATAGCCAATGGGTTCACATTTCACCAAAATTAAGAGTTTGAGGTTCTAAATTTTCTTATTACTGTCAATCAATTTTGTTAGAGTTCACAAATTAATATACATATATATTTAATTAATTTTCTAGTATAAATATAAAATATACAGAAAAGCTACTCACATAGAGGCGAATATTGCTATTAATCATGACTTGAAAATAAGACGAGATCGATTACTCGAAATTTGTTGCAACATATTATTAATGGCATCCAAAAAATCTACAACAAAGCGCCATGTATTATTTCATTCTTATTCTAAATTTTTATAAGAAAACTAAGTAAGACGGCTATAAACGGCTAACCTTAGCAGCTCCCGCCGTCTCATCCGCCTTCTGTTTAGCCGCTCCCGCCGTTTCACTTGCCTTTTGTTTAGCCGCTCCTGCAGTCTCATCAGCTTTCTGTTTCGCCGCTTCAGCCGTTTCCTCCACCTTCTGCTGAGCTTCCTCCTTTTTACCCGTAAGCATATCCATCGCCCGCCTCGCGGCATCAGCCGCACTATCCTTCAGCTCAGCTAACTTCCCTATCGTAGTATCTTTCCCTTCTTTCGCCTTTTCAGCCGTATAATCCTTATACTCTCCGGTTTTCTGCATCGTCACATCCTTAGTTTCCTTAGCTTTATCCTCTGCATACTCCTCGTACTCTGTTGCTTTACGAGTTGCACTCTCTTTTGCTTCTTTGGCCTTATCTGTCGCGTAATCTTTGTACTCTCCCATTTTCCCTACTGTCGTGTCCTTTGCCTCCTTCGCCTTCTCCACTGCATAATCCTTCGTTTGCTTCGCCTTGTCTGCACCGGAATCTGTATACTCGCCTGCTTTATTTTTAACTTGTTGTGCTTTATCTGAAACAGATGCTTTAGTGGCCTTACCCTTATCCTCCGCATAATCAGCATACTCGCTCATTTTATCAGCTGCGGCATCTTTAGACCGTCTTGCATTCTCTGCCGCTATATCAGCGGTGTCCCCGGCGACTTCGGCAGTTTCGTGGGCTTTTCCAGTGACGGCGTCTTTAGCATGACCAAGTGTACCTTGAACGGATTTGATTATGGTGCCAATAACACCGGGTTTTTGTTGTTCAACATCTCTTTGACTTTGATCCCTTCGTTCTTTATTCACATCACTAAGTTCATCTGCTGCTATTTTTGCAGCTGCTTCTGCTCTTTCTTCTTTCACCGCTTGTCTGGACTCCATTTTTTTTTTCTAAATAATAAGACACTGATAATATCTCTTAACAATTTTTTTTTATTTTTTTTGCACTTTTGGGTTTTTAGGAGTGTGATGAATGGGAATGAATTGGGGTATGGTATATATGTTGAGGTGGTTAAGAAAATTGGATTGGACATGTGGAGGAAAGGAGAGTTATGAAGTGACACGTGGATGGTGTTGTGGGTGTTTGACACGTAGCATTTGAGAGGTGTACTTGTAATGTGTTAAGGATAAAGCTTAATATGTAGGAAATGGTTCATGATTCGAGGTGGGTGGATAAGAGTAGAAGTTTCTAGCTTACCGTCAATGCGTGAGCGCGGAGTTAGACAGAATCGAGGGGATTATTAAAAAAAAAAAATTACACTATTTTTGATCTTGATAAAAATTCTTAACTTTGTTATTTATGTTAGACTATTTTATTATAAAAGTTACAAATTCATATTTATTATTAATTACAAATGCTATAAACATACTCCACGTCAAAAATATTGAGTTCGACTAAATTTGATTTTACATCAGCCTCTAATTGTATTGGGTTATACAAAAGATGGATCCAGTGGCTTGAGGGCTAGCTGGCCTGAAAATGTTTGTAAATAGGCCCAATAACAAGATAAGAAGCCCATGAGTCATGACAGATTGGGCTGGAGGGAGTATGCGATTGAAGTTAAATATTTACGATAGATAGATTTAGGGAGTATGCGATTGAAGTTAAATATTTACGATAGATAGATTTAGGGAGTATGCGATTGAAGTTAAATATTTGCGATTGAAGTGATTTCTAAATTTTGAATATTTTTGTCTAAAATTTGATATGATTTGCTAAGATCTACTTTTGACATTTTAAACTAGAGTTTAGTCTAACTTGTGTTACTTTTGGGTTATCGGTACTCATTTGAATTTGCTAATGACATCTTTATTTTCTATCTTAGTTAACGAACTACACGTTGATTTGATATTATTCGTTTTGAGTTACTCATTGAATATTGATGATAATTAAATTATGGTATATGAATAAGCAGTGGGTAATCTCTACATTAAATCGATTCACTCGATATAAGTTGGACAGACATGAATTATTGTATCATGTCTCATCTTATTTTAGATGTGTGTAATGAACTTCAAACATTTATGCTTAAGCTCTAAATATTTGCACATGAATTTTTTAAGTCAGATGTTTATTGTTATAATTTTTAAATCTAAAACTTTAGTACATACCTATAAAATATTATTTAAATTTTCCTTACGTGGATTTAAATTTTTTCTGCTATAATTAGTGTGCTCAATAAGTATGAAATTTGCCTAACCCTCACAATTTAGTGGCACTCACTTGATTGTGTAAACCTATTAGTTTGCATTCACTCTTGCCACATTTTACCTATGCCCATATATTGCCTTTTCTCTAAGTTCTTGTGTTGTTTAAGGAGTGTCAAATCTGGTGAGTTAAAATGGGTTAAACGACAAAGAGCGATCTAATGATTCGTTAAAAAGTTATTTAGATTGAAATGAACTAACAAACAAAAAAGTATCTCTTTTAACAAATATATTTATAATTTAAGTTTAATTGCGTCTTGACTCTAAATGAGTTGAATTGGATGGATCAAAATAATTGAGCATGTCATTGACATGCCCAATCTTGATTGGGTTAGAGATGCCAATTTTTTCATGGGCTACTTTGGCCACCCTTAATTTGTCTCTTTCACATGTCAACCCAATTGAAGAAAATAGTGAAGTACTTAACAAATTACAAATTAACATAAATTTAGGAAATACAAAACATCTTAAAGAAGAAAAAAAAAAAGCAACTTCATCAAGTATTTGAATTGTGATATCTCCCATTTAGATATTCCAATTCATATTCTTGATCAACCCACAAGTAATAAACATCAAGAAATAATTATTATAAGTTACAAACACTCATATAATTTGAACCGCGCTTGGTGAAGTAAGTGTACCCGGGCTAAAAAGAATAGAAGAACACCATGCAAAAGAAGCAGGCGATAGAGGAAAATTAGCCAAGGGACTACACGATCCAAAATAATTTTCTGATGGAATCCGAGGCGTTACATGTGATCTTTCTTGTGGTTCAAACATTGTTGAATCAACACACACCTCAAATTGGTCGTTTGTAGAAGAAGAAGGAAGAAGGAACTCACACCATTGTGCAAGAACATCATCATTATTATTGTTGTTGTTGTTGTTACTTCTTTGTAATGAAACTGGTGAGAGATCAAGTGGAGGAGGAGCAATATCCTGTAAACGCCTCGAATTAAATGAACTAGAGCCAGAGCCAGAATCAAAACGAGAGATAGAATCATTGGAGATAGATTGAAACTCGGGAGATGAAGTGAGCATTTGGACAACATCTTTGAAATCATTAGGTTCAACTCTATATATTTTAGGAGGTGTTGGTGGCAAAGGTGCAATTGGTAGTTTAGTCATTGGTTTTAATGGGAGCCTTCTAACTCCATGAAGTGAGGAATGATATGAGGCTAATTTTTTATTTTTCTTTTCTTCTTGTTGTGGATATGTTGAAGAGGAATTATTAGAAGAAGAAAAAGAAGAAATAACATATGAATAAGAATCCATTTTTTTTTTCTATATTGCAAGTTTGTCTTATAACATGAAATAGTACTTGGATAATTGTTTGCTTCTATATATAGAGAGAAACGTGACAAACTTGAGCAACTTGTCTTAAAATGATATTTCCTCGATCTAAATTTATGTGATACATTTTTTTATTAATCTGATTAGATAAAAATGATATATTTTTATTTTTACTACTAATAATTAAGCTTTAAAAATTTAATTTGACCTTAATTAATGAAATAATTTATAATCAAATAAATTAATAAATTTTATTTTAGATCACAAATTTTAAATTTCTTATTTTTTTTTCTTAAAGTCCTTGCCAAAATAAAATTTGTTTTTAGCGTCGGCTATGGATGAATATGATGTAACATTACAACTTGCAAAATGTCTAAGTGTCTAGTCTATAAAAAAAACTGTTCATTATATTTGACCTATATTATAATATTGCCTCCATTCTTGTTTAATTCTTCTGTTAATATCTGTACTACTAAGTCACTAATTGTTAATTCAACATTTATTATTTTTATGTGCATTAATTATTATTTTTTCCGCCAATATGTGGGAGGTGTTTACTGATTGTAGTGTTAGTGTTTTTTCTTTTCTTTTTGGTAATAAGTGAAATTAATAACATGAAATAAGACAAGTAATATGTTGTAAGATTTTAAAATACATTTGTAGTGTATGCAATCTTTACAATATCATATTATCAATTCTTCTACTCGTACTACCTTACATATACAGTTCAAAATCAACCTAAGATTATATATTTTTATGTGCTAATTTTTTAATCATATAGTTTGTTAATGTTGATGGTACTATATAGGTTGAATATGATATGGTACAAACTACGAAGAACCTCAAAACACATCATTAAAATGAACTACTACTAAAAAAATACTCTATTTTTACCTATTAAAAAAATGTTTAGTAACTCTTTTCATAAATATATATTTTGATTGAATCAGTAAAAAAAAAAAGAAATTATGAAAAAAATTTAAGAAGTTTCCCACTATTTCTATGAAAATATATTTTTCACTATACGATTTTTAAGTGAACCGATTTGATGAAAAATTAAATAAAAAATTATATTTTATAGCATAAATTTCCCAAATTCACGATTTGTATGATTGCTTCTGCACTACTTGTATTGATCATAGTTCAAAATTGGAAATAGCCAAAATAAGAAATCAACCTGTTGACTAAATCAAACACAGTCATTTTCCCTTGACCAAAGACTAAAGAGATTGCTTAATTAATTAAATTATTGTTCGTGTTGCATCTCACATGAACATCTGCATAGGAGGAGGTTCATTCGATCTGAAAAATAGCGACTATGAATTTATTGAGAAATATTATAAAAATAGTATTTGTATTAATTATGATTTCTTCACATATACTAAAGTGTTTCAATTTTAGATTATTTGTGATGCATAGTAACTTTCATTAGAGGAGGAGCTAGGTAGGGTTCATGGTTCGAACGAATTCACTAGTTTTTTCGTAGATCCTATATTTGTATTAGAAAATTAAATAAATATATGTATATTATTATGTGAACCCTCAAACAAAATTAATTTAGAACCCCCAAACTTCCAACCTTGGCTCCGCCTCTGACGTAGGATGTCTTAGGGTTTTAGTGAAGATGCATAGGATGTATATTTAATGTAAACTAAATATAATATATATTTATTGGTTTGGTTATTATTATTTTCGTTTCGGTTATTAAGTATACACAAATATTTTTTTAAAAATCATTCAAAAGATGAAATAAAGACAACAACTCATTCAAAACGACTAACATTACAAAACTTTCGTTATTATTATTATTATTTAGCATCAACTATAGATGAATGCGATGTAACATTACAACTTGCCACGTCTATCTAAAATATATTTGACCTGGACTATAAATTTGCCTCTATTATTGTTAAATAATTCTTACATAACACAGATAGTAATGATCGATATTTAAATTGGTTCAATTTTTTATTAAAAGAAAATTAAATTAATTAAGTCTATTTATTTTTTGTTTAATTACAAAACAAATTTTATTTATATAGTTGATTGAACATATCAAAACACATCGAACTGATAAAATTTAAATATTAAATCCGTCGATCTTTAGCTGACGGCTAAACATATCAGCAATCACTTTCATGCATTTAATTTTGTAATGCTTCAGATATACTTAATTATTAGTTTAAGTTTCTAGTTGTATAATAATAAGTCTATGGTTGTATGACTTCTAAATTATGAACATATATTATAATTATATATTGCCAATGGGACAAAGTCTAAAAATATTCAAACTTGATTTTAGCTATTCAAACAAATTAAAGAACAATATTAATGACTTAGGTAAGCTTGAAATCCTCAAATCCTTTCAAGATCTTGTTAAATATTATTTATGTTAATTATGATACTGACGTCCATTAAAAATTTGTTGCTAATTCTATTTAGTAATGAAGTAACGATAAATTATCGAAATGTTATCTTAGCAAGAGGGTATTTAATACTTCCTTCCTCTGTTCACTTTTAATTGTCATGTTGCGCTTTTCGAAAGTTAATTTGACTAATTTTCAAAGTTAAATTAGATTACATTAATTTGATATTTTAAACAAAAAAAAATTAGATATTCAAAAACTATACGAAAAGTACTATAAATTTCAATTTTTTGCATATCAATATGATGAAAAAATACATCGTAAAATGTTAGTCAAAGTTCTTATTGTTTGACTCTAAAAAAGGAAACTATAACAATTAAAAGTGGACGAAGACAGTAACAAATTAGCGACATATGTATAATTATATTTTTAGTAGGACATTACTTGAAAAGTAAAGAATAATTTTCTATAAACATATAGAATAAATAAATAAACAATAAATTTATTATGTTAAATGAGTGATAGTAAAACTAGTCAAATATATAGGTAGACATTAATATAGATAGTAATGAACTGGTTGATTATTATTTTTTAATTCTTAATGAGAAAATCTAAATTTGAGTTTTTGAAAATAGAAAAAAATCAATTAGAAGTGCCGCTCCTAAAAAAATCTTGTAATGTACTTAATAAGTTTATTTGAACACTATTATAAATATCGAACACTGAACAAAAAGATATAATCAACTAGGCGGCTAGTTTTGTCGGTTTATCACGTAATTAAATTTGTTTTCAAGCTAAACTTGAATTTATTGTACAAAATAAATCGTGGGGCACACGTGAACTGATGTTCACAATTTCTTTTAGCTCATATATATATATATATATATATTTTATATTTTTTTTATGACCAATATATTAAACTTAAATTTATCCCTATTCAATATTTATATTATATGATTTCATAAAAACTCGATAACTTTTTATATTATTTGGAAGGAGTTTTTAGAGTAAATGGCTAAAAATATTTCTTAACTATACCTCAAATTCAAACTATATCCTTGTATCATTACATTGAACAAAAAACTTCTTCAACTATCTAAAAAACTGCAAGTTACATCCTTCTGTTAACTTTCTATCAAGAAACTAACCACTTTTAAGTAGAAGCACACAACTTTCCGATAAAGGCAAACAATTTTGTCCACTCACTGATCTTCTCTATCAAGTAGTAAACTAGTAATCATATTAAAAGGTATTATATGGCTAGCATTATTGTAGGAATATTGATTAATTAAGGCCTAAAGATTTATAACTTGGGATTTGTTCAACTTTAGTTTGTCCTTTTTTTTTATTTTATTGAGCTTGTTATTATGTTGTTAGTGTTTCTATCAAGAATCTTATTGAACCTTATAGCCTAGTCTATATCCACAGCTGACGTGACTCCGTACCGACGCCTTTCCCATGCTATTCCGAGTTTGCTTTATTTTCTCATTTTCTAATTGGTCCGTTACTCCTCCAACAACTTTCATCAAATTTCCTATACTCTCAACTAATTAAATGAAAACTTTAAACATAAAAATCAGATGTAAACCTTGCAGATTTGTCTTTGGACATAAAAAAAATATTATGTGATACTAAAATAGAAGGATTTGAACTCTTAGTATGTGTTTTGGTGCTGGGAAAAATAATTTTTAAAAATATATTTTCAATTTTTCATATTTAATTGGCCAAAGTTTTTGAAAATATTTTATCTAAGAAAACAAGTTCTTAAAATATAAAAAAAATGACTTGTCTAATCGACGTAGGGAAAAAAGCTCCACAAATGACATTTCAAATTCATTCACAAATCCGTTTAGCAAAGACAATGTTTGTTCTATGTTTAAGAAGACGGTGAGGGGACACAATCTCTTTTCATTAGGAGATGGTCGTTAGATTTTTGACAAAAAATTAAGGAGGGATGTAACTTGTAACTTTCAAAATAGTTCAGGGATGTTTATTGTTCACAATAATAATATAAGGATGTAGTTTGAATTTAAGGTATACTTAAAAGTATGTTTTTGGCCATTTACTCTATTTGAAAGAGTTTGAACATCTAATTCAAGCATTTATAATATTGCCAAGACCTTAATAAATATTGGTCCCATTTGCTATATCATAACTATATACTTCCTCCGAGAACTTTCAATTGTCATGTTACGTTTTTCGAAAGTCAATTTGATTAATTTTTAAATTAAGTTAAATTAGATTACATTAATTTGATATTTTAAACAAAAAATTTAAATATTCAAAAACTATACGAAAATTATTGTAAATTGCAATTTTTTGCATATCAATATGATGAAAAAATATATCGTAAAATATTAGTCAAAGTTCTTATAGTTTGACTCTAAAAAAGGATAACATGACAATTAAAAGTGAACGAAGAGAGTACTACATAACTTTGAAGTCATAAAAGCATAGACTTTAAGATCATTAAATACTTCTACAACTAGCAACTTAAAAATTTAATGCATGAGTTGAAGGTAAATATTTGGCTGACTTTGATTAATAGGTTCCAACATTTTCAAATGTGAAAAGTCATAAATATTTTATAAAATAAATACAAGATTATGGATCAATAATTTTAAAAAGTATTATAAGTTTATTAGTGTTCAAAATCATAAAAGTTAAATTCATCGAATTTAAATTCCAGATTGGCCTCGAAACTCAGAGATGTTTAGTTGCATTATTCGAAGAGTTGGAAGTAGTATATATGTGAGTTCGACAGAAATCATTAGTTTTAGAATATCCACATTCGAAGCATTGAATTCAGTGAAGTCTCATAGATAAAGTATAAGAATGATAATAGAATGTACACAAATCTTATTCTTATCTTTTAGAGGTAGAAAAAATTGTTTTGTTTACCTCCTATTTAAATAATACATATCAAAAAAATATGACAATATCACAATCAAATATAAAAGTTGTTTATTTCCAAATAATAATAGTGTAATTAGTTGTGGGATGGTCACATAAACAATATATAATTGTAAGCAATCTCTTCTGTCTTTGTCATGGAATTAAATTTTCTTATTAGTCAATAAGTTGAATCTTTATATTGGCTGTTTCTACTCAAAACTTTAGCATATAGTATAAGTACAAATAGTTATCCAATAAAATTCATTTTAAATAAATTAATTAAATTATATATATGAAGGTTCATTGTACCTTATCATAAAATTCAAATATATACAGTTAACGTCAACAAATTGATTTTAGACCTATTGATCGACTATGTACATGAATATGTTGCTTTCCAAAAAATATTCTAAAAGTATTCAATAAGTTTCACTTCTAAAGCTCGAACTTAAAATATTGTGCTGAACTTTCAATCCGCAGTCCTGAAATTGGTTTTTATACATCAAATCTTGGTTAAGACCTTAGTTAAAATATCAAATTTGTATCAAGAAGTTAATTTCATCCCAAAACAGAAATTTGAATTTCTCAAGAACTTAAGCAAACATCGAATCATAATTTCAACCACCAAATGAGAAATAATTTCCGAATTTAATTAGATTTGCCCAAATTATACCTAGCGCCAATAAGCAATCGGCTACTTCCACTCGTAAGCACCCCCCACCTAATTGCGGATAACATAAAAAGTTTTTATGTCAATAAGATCTTACACTATGATTCGTATTTTTTTTTCTTATGAATTTTTTAAATAAATGAATATTGCTCTGTTGTATGACACAATGATTAATCTTCCCCTCTTATGAAAGCAACATATTATCAGATAACAAAGTTGATTCCGAGCAACATATTATCAGATAACAAAGTTGATTCCGCCTCAGAACTCTCCGCACCCTCTTAAGGGATGCCAACTATGAGCAAGGAACCCCAACGATCATAACTTAGATATTTCTGACTTACGTCAAGCTAGACTGTCTTAATTTTTATTTGCCCTAATTCTAATATATACGAAATCATGTAATTATTCAGATTCTTAATGTCTTTATTATCTTATACATATAATAACTTATCATGTCGGTCCCCTTCCTACTCCAACAACTGAAAATCATACATAAAAAATCATATCATGAATTTATAACACATTATATTATGACTTAATAATACAGAGGAATTCAAAGGGACAATATAATGTATGGAACAAATAATTAAACAAAAATAGATGAAATTTTGTAATAGAGGTCAAATAAGACAAGTAGTACACTAGAAAGACATGACAAGTTGTAATGTGACATTATATTCAACCATAGCCGACGCATTAGACAATAATTATTCCTTCTATCTAGTATTCTCGCTCAAGGCGAAGCTAGAGTTCTAGTTACAGATTCAATAAAACTCAGTAATTTTAACAAAAAACTTGTCTTAATATTAAGTAATTCACTTATAAGTATAAATATTCTATCCAAAATGAGTAAAATACTGTCTTTTCTAAAATTCGAACTTATAAACTCAAAATTCTGAAACGAAATGACTCGGTATTGAGAATTGAGATATCCTAATTTTAAGACAAGTTGTTGAGTCTTGTCACCTTGTGTCTCTATATATATGCAAGAGCTAAGAGCAAAAGCAACAAATGCATTTTTCTTAGTAAAATTTTTAATTTCTTGTTAAATAAAATGGATTCTTATTCATATGCTATTTCTTTTTCTTCTTCTAATTCTTCTTCAACATATCCACAACAAGAAGAAAAGAAAAATAAAAAATTACCTTCATATCATTCCTCACTTCATGGAGTTAGAAGGCTCCCATTAAAACCAATGACTAAACTACCAATTGCACCTTTGCCACCAACACCTCCTAAAATATATAGAGTTGAACCTAATGATTTCAAAGATGTTGTCCAAATGCTCACTTCATCTCCCGAGTTTCAATCTATCTCCAATGATTCTATCTCTCGTTCTGATTCTGATTCTGGCTCTGGCTCTGGTTCTTTCAATTCGAGACGTCTTCAAAATGTTGCTCCTCCTCCACTTGATCTCTCACCAATTTCATTACAAAGAAATAATAAAAACAACAATATTGATGCACAATGGCGCGAGTGCATTGACTTAACAACGTGTGATGAACAAGAAAGATCACATGTAACGCCTCGGATTCCATCAGAAAATTATTTTGGATTGTGTAGTCCACTAGCTAATTTTCCTCTATCGCCGTCTTCTTTTGCATGGTGTTCTTCTATTCTTCTTAGCCCTGGTACGCTTACTTCACCAAGCGCGGTTCAAATCATTTAAGTGTTTGCAACTTAAAATTATAATCCTCATGGTTTACAAAGTTAGTACTACTACATTTATTTACTTTGTATATCGATCAACAATATGAATTGGAACTAAAAATTAAAGTTATCACAATTCAATTACCATTTAATTTCAATTCCAAAATATGATCAAATGTATTGTATTTCCAAATTTTCATTTTAATTGTATGGTTTGCATGTAATTATTTGTGGTCTCTTTGTGACTCCCTAGCACACTGAGGATTTTCTATTTATGAGTACTATTCTTTTTTCTTTTTTTTTAAATAGTCAAATTGGTAACAAAAAGCTTAGGAAACAAAAGTAGTACTATGTTGTATAAAATGGTTGTTAGACCAAGCTATGTATGTTGTATATTGATCGATCAAGAATTCACATGTTCAGGAAATAAGAGTTTTAAAAATGAGGATGTTAAGATATATGTGTGGGGTATTACTAGGAGAGATAGGATTAAGAATGAAGATATTCAGAATAAAGTGGAGCAGCCTCCATGTTGGACAAGACAAGGGAGACGAGATTGAATTATGGTTGAGACATGTGGTGATGAGATGAATAAATATTCTGACAAGAAGGTGTGAGATGTTAGCTATAATGGATGTGAAGAGCAGTGGCAGAGTCAAGATTTTCATCAAGGGTGTTCATACTTTAGGACAAGTAAAAAAATAAATCTTGCTGGTCAGATTATAAAGATTAGCTACAAAATAGTCATACCTCAATTATTGATCTCTATAAAAAGAATCTTTTGTTTTTTTAACTTAAAAACGTCAATTTTGCTCTTTTTTAAAGAGAAAAAACGGAACAAAAAAAGATAAAACAAAAATGCCTAAGTCTAGGTTCAAACTCAGGCCATTAAGGTGACTTTGAACAGCCTTAACCATTGTGTTATCTTTCTTTATTATGTCAAGGGTATTCAACAATTAGTATACATCCAAAAATATCGATATTTAATATATATACTCATCAAAATTTTCCGACAAAGGTTGTTCATCTAACTATCCTCGCTAAGGTGTAGCTCCTCCCCTGGTGAGGAGAGGGTAGAAGTAGGCTGAAAAAATATTAGAGTTAGGTCAGGATTAGATAAGACACGACACATCTACCACTTAATGAAGACATGACCTCCTATCACGGAGATAGAAGATTAAGATACCAGGTTAGTAGAAAATCGAACGTTATTTAATTTTCCAAATCAATATTGTTATTAATTAGATATACAATCCCAACAAATTCTTCCCAACTACTCATCAAGAGACTATTAATGCCCCAGAAGAAATGTAAAAAGAAAATGATGTGTTTGAATCAACAATTAATTAAATATGCTTCTGAACAGGGGAATTAAAGAGGGATTTTTAATTAAAGATCCATTTTGATTATTGGGTCGGGTCATTTGATATTGTATTATTATCTGGGGTCCACGTCTATATGATATAAAAATCACTCTATTTTATAAAGTTAGTTATTTATAGTATAACCGAAAGAACCCTACTTGAGTTATCGTCTGAGAAATTTACTCACTTTTCTAGTATCTCTGGATTATTATTATCTAGAGTGAAGTATATATGGTTTTTGATTAGTTAATCAAGTTGCAAATAGATTTATTAAACATGTTACTATATTTGTGAAACCTAATGTCCTCTTTAAAATTCGACGATTGTCTTAGTGATGCAAACATGTCTTTTTATAAAGGTCGGCCCAACTAGGCCCATTAAAAGTAGTACGATTGAAATTGTTGGGATCAACACCACTCGTGTTTAGTGTGTCAGATTAGGGTTGACCCATAGAGATGGCAATGGAGCGGGTGGATGCAGAGTAGTTTGTTATGTGGGGCGGATTTAAAAAATTTGCGGGTTAAGCTCAACCCGCCCCGCCCCGTCCCGCCCCATTACCATCCCTATTGACCCAGCCCACTAAACACTTGCTCATGCCAACTAGTAAGAGTCATTTGTTGGTTTAATTCATAATCAAATTTCTCTAGCGAAATTAAACTTACATTTTTATTGATTCTACTTCCAAATTGAATTTAACCCATTTTTGCGCAAATATAACTATGTTAAACAAATAAAAGTGTATTTTCCCTAACAATGTTAGTCATACAATTTAACATGACATTAGAATGAATAAAAATATTGCATTCGAGGCTCATCAGAACCCTTGTAAAATAAATCTCGTATTTAGCTCATGAAAAATAATTAGACTACCTCATGCAAAGACATTTTAAAATACAATCAATAAATTAAGTAAATAAAATTAAAATCTTTTTAACAACTTACACTTTCAAAATATGAGATGACTATGCGCTTTAACCATAAAACTTTTATATAGATGTAAGATAATATATAGTTATATATAGACTTCATTAGTATTAAGATTAAGATTAAAATTAAAGATGTCCCGTATTCCGGGGACAATTACATTTTATTATATGATTATTTGTACATAATTTCCAAAAAAAATCAAAGGATTTAATTTCAAAACATATATAGTAAATGATAAATGTATTTAATTGGATAATTCAAAATATATATTCTAAGGTGCATGTCACCTCATGTGGGGCTAGTCTATCCAATTGTCCTTTGGAAAGTGGAAAGTGAAAAGTCTTGTGTGGGTGGTGCAAAAAGACATGGAAATTATCCAATTAAGTGATGCCACATCAGCAAACCCCGCGAGTAGTCAAACAAATGAGAGGTTGTTGACGAAAGAGTCAAAAGGTTGTATTTGCGATAATTCAAAAGCTATGCAAGATTCGTTTAACTTCGTTGGCTTGTTAACTTGTTTGTACTATTGTTCGCTTGCTAGATCTATTTTTTCTGAGAAGCTTGTTGTTGACGAAAGGGTCAAGAGGTTGTATTTGTGATAATCCAAAACTTGTTCAAGATTCATTTAATTTCACTTGCATTGCCGCGTGTTAATATTATTCGTTTGTTGAATCTGATTTTTGACTAGCTTATTTTTTATCAAAAAGTTGTGTTTGCAATCGTAATTTAAAAATTGTATAAGATTCATTTAACTTCACCCATGTCACGTATTAACTTACTTGTACTATTGTTGCTTGCTCGACCTACTATTCTGAATAGCTTATTGTTGACGAAAAAATCAAAAAAGTTATGTATGCGGTAATTCAAAAATTATGCAAGATTCACTTAACTTCATTCACTTCACATGATAACTTGCTTGTGCTATCACTCGATTGTTCGATCTATTTTCTGGCTAGCTTTTTTATGGCAAACTCTACTTACTCTAATCTTTTGACTCAAAAGTATTTAATTTGATACATGCACCAAGCTGAATGCTGTCATTATCTCGTCGCCAGAGCAACTAATAATTAATTAAGCTCTTATCTATCCCTTTCTTTTAACATTGTGGTATTCAAATCAATTTTGCACACCTCAATTAATTTTATGAGATACTTATCATTATTAGATAATTCTGTCCATCAAAATTAGGACATATAAAATTTTTTTACCTAATATTTAAATATGTCATAATATTGATGACGTGATGACCTATTTAAGTTCTTGATAATTAAATTTGAGACAAATTCGTAAGAATATCCAAATTTATTGAACATGTGATCTCCCAAATTAATTGGAGGTTTCTTCTGTATGTTTTTTTAATCAAGCTTGTCATATATAATTTGTCTAGTATAATCCACTTTTTATGTGTGATTTATGAGCTATTATATCAAAATCAATTTTATTTTGTATGCATCCAAAAAATAACAGTTATAAATTCCTTGAACATGAAAAAAAAGAATTCAGACATCAAGTTATATAATGTCTCTTATTAATTAGGCGTCCAAATGTGAATATTTTGCATTCTATTTATAGTCACATTTACACACAGAATCTTTGCATTCAAATGTGAATATTTGAATTCGATTAATATTATATAGTAATGTTTAGAAGAAAAAAAACAACAAGGTAAACTTAATATTAATAAAGTAATTGAGTGAAACTTTTTAAACGTGAATAATATGATTTGATCATGGAGAAGTGTGAACTATAAGAAATACTTCCACCAATCCGTTTTAATTGTTGCGTTTATTAATAATGAAATCTTTATATTAAAAAAATTAAGATATAACTAAATATTTTGATTCCTTTGTTTCAAATTATCTGCTGTGATTTTCTAAAAATAATCATCTCAAGCTATTTGTCATTTTAAAAGTTCAAGATTTTTTTTTAAACATGGTTTTAGTAATTGTTCTTAAAGCTAATCACAAACACCTTAACATTTAATGAAGAGAATTATATCTTAGGACATAGTAAATAACATAAAATAATCAAAAATACCTCCTAATCATTCTTTAGAAGAAGGTAAAAGAAAAATACGATAAATAGTTTGAGATAAATTGAGTAATAATTTAGAAAGAAAAAATATTTTTATTAATATTTTTTTAAAAAAGACGTGTAAAATAAAAACACGATAACTAAAATGAACCAATTTGGTTTGTAATAATTAAACTCAATAAGCTTAGTAAGAATTACGTAATAAAATTAAAAAACAAGATCAGCCGCCTACAGATTTTTTTGATTAATTAGTCTTTATATATATACCTCACTCCATTTAGCACTATTTATAAGAAAAAGAAAAGGACCAAAAAGATTCGATTAAAAAAAAATTGTAAATATATTACGTGGGTGCTGACATATTTTCACATAAAAATAATGTTTAACAAGATCTTTATATATTTTTAGGATTTAAGATAACAAAAATTAAAGTTAATTAACAAACTATTATATAGATACCATCCCTACGTTATAACTATGTCATAAATATTGAGAGTGGTGGTCTGTTTCCTGAATAATTGACTACTTAAAAAACAGTAGTTAACAGAAAAATCAATCGTTAATTTTATTTAGCGATGAATTATTTGAAAAAATTAATTAGTTATATGAACAATTTAGTGACAGATTAATGATGAATTTGAGAGAAAGATACCCATTTAGTGTTTAGTGTAATTCTTTATGTTGCATATTTAAAGATTTGATGCTATTTTCATTATTTTTAATCAAATCTTTTTATTTTAATGTTTTCGTCAAGCCTACCAAAAATACAATAAACACTTTTTTTACCAAAATAAATAGAGTTAATTTTTAACAAATTTAAAGGATTAGAATTATAAGTGGACATATACTTGAGGAACTATTTTAAACCTACTTCAAACATAAGAGATTATTTTTATCATTTTCTCAGATTAAATTAGTCTAATAAATGTGGTGTTGTTACCAAAAAGATTAAATAAAGTACTAAAGAATGTAGTGAAGAAGTAGATGATAAAAGTTGTAAATATATTACGTAGGTGCTGACATATTTTCACATAAAAATAATGTTTACAAGATCTTTGAAGGATTTAAGTTGCAAAAAAATCATTAATTGTTCTTTGTTTGAATAACTTATCCTATTATATATAATCAAATTTAAATATTGGAAGAGTTGGTCCCATTAATAACTGTACTTTCAAGATTAAAAACATAACACACAATCATAGACTTGAATTATATATTTTTTTTTAAATATCATTTATAGAATTTTCTTACGTAATTTTTAAATATTCAAAACACTAAAAAAAATTAAAATTAAAAACATTAACATTATGTAAATATCCTTAACTAGAAGCAGATACATCGACTAAGAGGTACATGCTTCTAGATTTCTCTATATAATAGTAATATCTTGACGTCACCAAATGTAATGCATGCGTTGATGGTAAATATTGAAATACGAATATCTGTGATAAAATTAGCCCATAAAAATATAATTTACTTAACTTAATTATTTGAGATGATGATTTGTTAAAAACAACTTTTTTGCCTCACAAAAATAAGGTTAAAATTGCATTGATTATACTGATAATATTGTTGATGTTGTTGTTATGTTAATATAATGCAATTTTTTCCCTTTAATTTAGTCATTGAAAATGATTTGTGGTTTGATTTAGTCGACAGGTTGAATAAATTCAAAACTGTGGAGTAGTAGTGTAAAAAAGTAGAAGCAATTATATATCCAAATAAGGATTCATTTTAATAAAATGTGATTTTGAAGGTTCATTGTATCATATCAAATTAGATAACTTTTTAATAATAAGTTGAAATGCATTAATAGTACGTTTAAAAATTCACCTTATAATATCTACTTTACACCTAATTACAGAGGCATACCTAAGGGGTTTCGTGAGTTAACGTGAACTCATACTCCCCTTTTTAGATCATATATAGTAATGTTATATTTAAAAATAATAATTAAATATAGAGATGGGAATCAAAGTTAAAAGTAGAATAAAATAATACGATGGGATGCACCTCTCTAAACAAAAGATAGAAATTTAAATCTTATATTTATCTTATATTTTTTAGTAACACCCCTCCAAATGGCTATCGGTAACACTTTTGACGTTTCAATCATTTTTTTTTGCTTTAATCTTTCAAAATTTTCAAGTGTGTTACATTGAAAATTTCTAAAAAAAATTAGCACTGTAAAATTTTTACATAATTAAATCAAATGTGTTTATTAAAATTTAAAAAAAGTAGTATTATATATATTGGACCTATAATTTTTAAAATTTAACGGTTAAATGTTAAGAATGTAAAAGTCAAACCGATCAAATTAATATTTTAAATGCATCTTTTCGTAATAGTGCACTCATTTTTTCCAAATCTTGGATACGCCTTTGCATCTAAAACATGCACTATCACACTAAGATCGTATAATTTTTTAAAATTATATTTCCAGTAAACACATATATATGGTAATAAAAAAAATTCTTACCATAAAAAAAAAAATCGATGCATAAACCTTGCATTAATAAGGTTTGGAAAATACCGCACTTTAAGGGGCAACTCAGATATGTGACTTACGAAAATTTGTATGAAAATAACTTTATCGTTACCCAAAACTCTTACCATATTATCATTAATTAACATATGAAAATTTGCAACCCTATTCATTACAGAGGGGTCTGGCGGCTAAGCAGTCAACTTTATACCAACGGTAAACACTTCCCACATAATTGTTAAAAGTCAATTGAATATAAAAACAATTTGAAGTTGAATCAAGTTGCAACTAAAAAAATGTTTGACTAAGGGTATAAGTTGGTTAAACTAGATTATAAGCATTTTTTTTTTACTTATTTGAGCTGAGGGTCTCCCGGAAACAGCCTCTCTACCTCCACGAGGTAGTGGCAAGGTCTGCGTACACTTCACCCTTCTCAGACCCCACCTAGTGAGATTTCACTGGGCATGTTGTTGTTGTTGTTGTTGTATAGATATAAAAATGTTTAAAAGTGAAGGGTACTATATAAAAACTAAATCAAAAGTCATAAATTGGTCTCATCAATCCGGGTTGGAGTCAGTTTAGAGCTAGGGGTCTATTTGAACTCCTTTTGTCAGAAATTACACTATTTTATTTATACATTATAGTAGATATTGAATTTCTTCGACTGGTTCTATTATTATTTTTCTTGGAACTCCAGGATAATTCGCAGTCGCTACAGTCTCTGCCCTTCGATTGAGTACTCTGTGGTGAGCATTTAGTGCACACTGGCTAAATCCCCCGTTGTGTAATAGCTTGCGAATCACACTTGGGCTGTGAACCGCACTAGGCAAGTCCTATGCGATAGACTCGACTCAGAAGACATTAAGGGGGGATCGATCCTGGATCATCCGTGTGGATAACCACCCTCCAAACCAACTGAGCCATCCGAAGGACAACATTTTTATTTATTGATTTCAACACTTTTATTCAAATACGTAATTGATATTTATAAATCAACTTCAGCACCTACGAGTATTTTTGAGGACTTCATGCTTATTATGTGTAATAATTAGCTTATCTAAACAAGCTCTAAATATGCATATGTATGAAACAAAGCACACATCACCAGCAAGGAATGTGATAAAATGAATGTGATCACTTTGTTTTTTAATCATAAGTCTTTGATTCGAAGCTCGAGAATTAATTTTTTTTTAAATGATTAATGAACATCTCTTTCTAAAATAAATCCAACACAACACAATTTTAAATTAGTCGATCAGTGAATTTTAATATCGTATGGTATTAACACACACAAAGAGGGGGGGGGGGGGGGGGGTTAGAAGATAGCTATTCAAAGGGACTATAAATGTAAGAAATAAACAATAATGGAGGCAATTTTATAATAGAAGTCAAATATGAACAA
>JAJOOR010015861.1:0-19896 GCA_036250505.1 Solanum acaule | reverse complement strand
AAATTTTAACATAATACTCTTATAACAAATTTCAGCATAGCAATAAATATGATTTAGTTTTAGTTTTTCTTAATAAAGAAAACGTAAGTCTATAACCTTACTTAACAATAAATTCTATTTTAATTTAAAAATTAGACTATAATAAAATTATGCTAATGAGAAAATAAGCATGGCATAAAGAAATAGATAATACGAAAAAATTACATAGAATCACGTAAAGTAAGGTTGAGAATAAGAAGAAAATGAAATATAATAATATAAAATAAAAAATAATCTTTTACAAATTTTTAGAATAATAAAATTTAAAAAAGAACTTAAAATAATAGAAGTAAAAAAAATTAAAACAAAAAAATTAAAATAGAAATTAAAAAAAAAAAAGAAATTAAAAAGTAATCAGGTGGTAATTACACCATGTAATTACCAGCAATTCACAGCCTCTGCCTGTGAATTGTAGAGTGTAATTACCCCCTGCCAATTACACCAATTACCTGCTGACCAAGTAATTACATGTCCTTCCAAACAGGACAAGACAGTGTAATTACACCAATTACACCAAATCCAATTACCAGGGTGTCCTTCCAAACATGCCCTTAGGGAATCAATTTGCATAACTTCTATTTTCTGCTAAACAAGTTAAATTCAAAGCCTAGTGACTTCACCGTTATATTGGGTAAAATTCAGTTACTTTATTGTGACAATCAATAATTTTGTGACGTTACTATCAACAAACATACAAAAGAAAGGAAGCATTACAAAACATAAATTTAAAAAAAAAAAAAAAAAACCGTAATAACAACAAAATAACGTTATAAACCTATATATCTAAAATAAAAACTACAGTACATACTAGTCCACAAAGCAGTTAATGAATTCGTTAGAGATGTCTACCTCAAGCTTGTCTTCTCCAGTCATTTCTTCAACATATTCCTTAATTTTGAAGATCGACTTTTTAAGCTGAGGGCAGTCCAATACTTTGATAAGCTCTAATGACGCAATATCTCCAAAACTTTCAGGGATCTCCATAAGCCTAACACATGTATCTATATATAGTTTCTCGAGCACGGGAAAGGATTTCTCTGCATCAACCTGCCATTCAGAAAAATCCAATTCTTCCAATTTTAGAGATTTGAGATTCTGGAAAGTGACATCTTCCATGTTCCATTTAGAAAATTTCACATCTTCCAATTTTAGAGATTTGAGATTCTGGAAAGTGACATCTTCCATGTTCCATTCTTTCCCTTCCTCGATGATTGTGTATTCTAGTCTTAGTTTTTGAAGGTTGGGTAGTCTAGCAATTCTTGACAATGAATCGGATGTCAGAGCGAGCCCCCACAACGTCATTTTCTTCAAGCTCGAAGGGAAGCCGTGTGTATATTCATGGAATGAATACCTAGAAAAAGTAGATAAACGGAGTAGTTCAAGTTCGTTAAGGACATCCAATCTTGGAAAACAAATCTTCTCTGCATACCTATCTGGTAGTTGTCCAATACAGACTTCAAGGTTTTGCAGATTAGGAAACCTTTTGAAAAAATCCTCCGTGTCTTCTGAACCGGGAAGGTAGAGCTCATATAATGTTTTCAAATTTTCTAACCTTAAATCCTCATCTAACACAATTGGTTCGTTGATGTCCGGATCAAAGACAGCACAACACTTCATCCGCACATCTCGTAGCTTTGCAAGGCTCCAAAAACAAGGCGATAGAACCATGTATGATCCCTCCACGTTATCCACCTCCAGAGTTTCTAGATTGCAGAGGTTTGAAAATGACGGAGGGAGAGCTTTTGCCTTCATCTGAATGATTAAGTACTTCAAATGAACGAGCATACCGATTTCATTCAGCAAAGAATCTGTCAATGTTACGCCGTTCAAATTCAAACTTTTAAGAAGCCTCAAGTGTTTTAGGTGACTCTTGTGGGGAAGACAATTCTCATTGACCGTCAGAGTGAGGAGGTGTTTAACATAAGGATTCTTCTTTTCTCGATTAAACACCACAAAATTTTCATCC
This sequence comes from Solanum acaule, assembly GCA_036250505.1. NCBI lineage: Eukaryota > Viridiplantae > Streptophyta > Magnoliopsida > Solanales > Solanaceae > Solanum > Solanum acaule. Next base: position 17,891 of record JAJOOR010015861.1, on the reverse strand, counting down.
AAATGAAAGAGACGTTGAATGGTAATTCCTCGTGTCATCATACCAGAAGAAGAAGACGGAGCGTTTGAACCTCCTATGAAGTCAAACAACTTTTCCTTTCTAGATTTTATATAACAAAAGTCATGCACAAGATCATGAATTTTGCAAATAGAATTATCGAAAGGTATTACCAAGCTACTGGAAATTAACTCATTCACTACTTCTTCTGCACTTTTCATCTCAAGTCCTTGACCAATCCAAAAATCTTTCAACGTAGAGATCCATATATCCTTGTCCTTTGGATAAATTGCAAGGTAAACCAAACACGGCTTTAAGTGATCTGACAAATGGTCATAACTTAATTGTATAACCTTCACAACTTCCTCTTCATCCTTAAAAATAAAGGAACTCAAATTATTGAGAACTTCAAGCCACAAAGCCTCTTTCTTTTCCTTCCTTGAAATGACTCCACCGATTAGATCAAGTACCAAAGGAAGCCCATCACATTTTCGGGCTATCATTTTTCCGACATCCTTTAGTTCATCAGGGCAACGTTCTTCTCCGAATACCTTTTTCTCTAATAACTCCCAACTTTCTTCTGATCTTAGCAATCGAAGATAAAGAGGATCACTGTGGCATTTTCCATGCAAAGCAACTTCCTTTTTCCGACTTGTTAAAATCACTCTGCTTCCTTTCCGAAATTCAGGAAAAGGTCTTGTTAGCTCATCCAATGTTGCAGTATCCCACATGTCATCCAAGACAATAAGGTACCGCTGTCCACATAGTTTTTTCCGCAGCTTATCAGCAACGTCTTCATCTATGTCATTCTCACTGAATCTTTCTTTAAAACCTATAACTTGATTGAAAATTTTCTGCAACAACTTTTTCTCATTACGTTCCTGGTCGACTGTGCACCAAGCACAAACATCGAAATGATCAACAATGGACTTATGATTATACACTCTGTAAGCCAAAGTAGTTTTTCCAAGCCCTGGCATGCCGACTATGGAAATGACATCTATCTCAGCTGGTCCGCTGGTGAGCGTCCTAATCATCCACTTTGTCTCCTCCTCAAAACCTACAATTATTTTGCCAACTGTACTCGATGAGTTTCTTTCAACCAGCTTGTTGGGAGCGTTTCCAACAATAATACCTCTGCTCTTGGGGATCTTCTCTTGTACCTCTCTTTTCACAAGCTTGATCTTTTCTACGGTGTCAGGAAGTATGAAGAGAAGCTGCAATAGACCATGATCTCGGGCAAGAATTGAGTTAATGGCATGTTCCGCCTCATATGCCACATCTAGAACACGAGTCCAAAGATCTCTATGCAACTCTTGCTCAACATACCCGAAGAACGATCTTATGATTTCCAGGTCTTCTTTCACCTGCTTAATTTCTTCTTCTATCAAAGCAACTGAAGAAGCATTGGAATCGACCAAGTCTTTCAAGTTTGTGAGCAGAAGAGTCATGAAGAGCGGTCCATCACTCATGGGGAAGCGAAGGTGAAACGAGTCTGCACGGGCTTTTAAGAAATCATTCTTGAGATCTTCCTTGAGGAGTTCAATATTTTCCAGCAAGTTTAGATTTGCATCACTTGCTTCATTCATATTCTCTTCTAAGTTATGAAAAAGAACGAATACCTCCTTGGTAAGTTCTCTAACACGTGCCAAGAGAACAAACAATTTGTCATGACGAATAACGTCCTTGAGCACATCAGTAAGAATAATCAATAGGAACTCTATCATGACATGAATGTTACACGTTGAAGCACTAGGAGTAACAGCATTAATAACCATGTGCTCTTGTAGATGAATCAGAGATTCTCTAAGAATGTCCGCAGAGGCTTGTAGGAGCTGCTTGATGACAAGTCCAACTTCTTCCGACTTTGAACCTTTCAAATTTGTACAACATATGTGCATAACTTCCAGTGAAACCATAAGATCGACAATGTCCTCGCGAAGTACAGCAGATGATACCTGCTAATAGACCAAATGTGTATCAAATCTTCAGTGCCACAAATTCACCATGATAAAGTAAACATAAACGTAAGGGGCCTTCTTTAAAATAGCCTACTGCATAAGCTAAATGTTTGTGTTGTACTTGACTTAAACATAACGACAACAACATATATATCTAGGGAGGTGGTGTGTACGCAGACCTTACCCCTACTTTTGTTTCAAATAAAACATACTAGTAAGCAACAGCCGCATATTCGGCAATTCTCATCTTACTTTATCAACAACAACAACAAATGAAACAGATAAAAGTACTGCTATGAGAACTCAAAGAGCAGTTCTTTAATAAAATATCATGTTACTCTAGATGTAATCAAAGCAAGATAAACAAAACAATCATCCAAGTCAATACAACAGCAACAACAAGAAGTCAACAACATATTCAGTATAGTCTCACAAAGTAAGATCTAGAGAGGGTAGAGCATATGCAAACCTTACCCCTACCTCAAAGGTACATAAACTGTTTCTGATAGATTCTCAGCTCAAGAAAAATAATCTTAAGCATGCAATCTCAAAAAGGAAGTAATGAAGATACAAGAAACAACAGAAAATAACAAAAATAGCGGATAGTAACAAAACAAAATCTACAACAAAACAATATACTAATCGAGGTACGAGAACATACCAATGAGTTGCTTGCTAATTTCTCCATTTCTCCTTCATTTTCTTTTCCTATTTCCATGTATGCAATTCTCAAAATCTGAACAACTACTCTACTATTAGTCTCTGATTAACACCTAAAATGTCTAGAAAATATTAATATGTAAAGAAGAAAGTATTAACACCCAAATATTCTTCAATAATCAAACCTTGAAGTTGACAAAATAGGACAAAAGCAGTTGAAATAATTACTTGGCCAAAGACAAACTTGAAAGGCCAAAGAAGACTTAAAAAATTACTCTAGTACTCCCTCCATCCACCTTTAATTGTTATATTGCATTTTTCGAAAGTCAATTTTTTGCATATTAATATGATAAAAAAATACATCATAAAATGTTAGTCAAAATTATTTTTGACTCTAAAAATAGAAATCATAACAATTAAAAGTGGACGCAGAAAATAATTTATATTCCCTTATATAAATTATTATTTCTGAACATGATATCGCATAGCACTTTTTTTATTTTCAAATATTTGACCTTTTAATTTATAAATTACTTAAAAAATATTATAATAAATTAATAATTTAAAAAATATATGAAAAAAATTAAATTTTAAAAAAGCAACTCATTTAACTCTCGAAATCTAAATACGATCCCAGGGTGGAGGCAGTAGTACACATTATCATCTTAGTCCTTGTAAATTAATTATCATCTTCAAGTCTCTGTAATCAGTTGTGGAAAATATAATATTTTACACTCCACTTGTTTTGAGATTACCTTTAAAAAATTCTTTTTTTCTTTGGGTTTGTAAACTTCCCTATCTGATTCCAACTGGATGTTCATTTTGGGCGTGCTCGGTAGGGAAATAAAATATTATTTTAAAAATATTTGTGTATAAGACGTGAGAGTTGAGTGGTGGGTGTGTGGGGATACGCGCGGATGAGGTGTATTGAAAGTAGAAAAAGGGTATAATTTGTTTTATTTTTCTAAAAAAAAAAGTCATTAAACTGTCTACTCATCCTCCTGATGCTTATTGCACGACACATAAATTTTAAAAAGTGTCTAAATAATCATTTTGTATTAGTGTGTAAAATGACTTTTTATGCAATTATAGGGGTATCTTGTGTCTTTTTCCCTTGATTAAACAAATATAAGATGATAATGTGTAACTTTTGACCATGAGACTAAAAAGAAAATATTAAAAAATGACTAGTCTAAAGTAGTCCTGTGAATTGTCTTTTTATATTGTCCAATTATTTCTTCTTTCTAGTAGTACCAATAATACTCCAATTCTCAATTCCTTTAAGCACTTGTCATACACAATTTTTTTTGAAATATATCAATTTTTTACAATATGAGATTGGTCAATTTTTTTATTTAGAAAAATAAGGAAAATGATTTTTTCTAATAAAACCAGGAGAAACAAGTTTCACAAGTGACATTCTAAAACACCATTTATTTTGAAACTGAGGGAGTAACACCTCACTGCTCAGACCAAATAGGAATCATAAAATTGCATGTTTTGACTTTTAAATTGGTTAGTCTTTAACTTTTGTCTTTTAACAATCAAATTTATACCTAACAAGATATAAGTTTTTTAGCAACTGAAATTATATCTCGATATAATTTATAAAATATTATTATACAAAAATATAAACTTATCCTCCTCAAAAAAAATTATTCAAAAGTGCAAATGACTAAATAGGAACCCCACATAGTGAGACATTATTAGTGGGCTTATCTTAATAACTTTACAACTCTCTACTGAAAAGAAAAACATTATTAGTCATGTCTAGAGGTGACAGATGAATGGTTTGGACAAAATTTGGATGGGTTAGAATGGACTGAATCAATGGGTCGTTGCTCAATCATGTCCTAAGTTTATTTGGGCTATAATGAGCTGAGTCAAGATGGGCTAAATAATGATTTGTATCCCCTTTTTTTTTTTTTTGAAATATCAATAAATATTATAAACCAAATATTCCCAAACCAATCAAATATTGTGTGCACTAGAAGTGTACATGGCCGGGTTGGTTCGGGTTTTTTAAATATCAAACCAAACCATTTGTGTCGGGTTTTTGAATTATAAACCAAACCAAACCAATAAAACTCGGGTTTTTCAACATTAGGGTTTTTTTGGATTTTTTCGGTAAAGTATTCATACAAACATATCATTTACTTATACTTCAAATATTTCTTTAGTCCTACTAAAATACAACTATCTAAGGTATTTCTTAAGAAAATAACACAAAATATGATATGATTAATGACACTAAATATCCAACAAAAAAAAATAATGAAATCGCGTAAAACAAATATTACAAATTATTAAGTCATAATGAAAATGATCATAATTTAAGAGTACTAAATCATGCTAAAATAAGTTTAATAAGTATTAGTTACATGACTAAATATTAAAGGAAAATAAAGTTAGATTATGTATTTTAATTGCCTAAACCTATGTAAAACTAAAGAACAAATATTCAATATTATTGTCATTCTTAGTGTTGAATTGATTTTCTTTTTGCATTAGTATTAATTTGATTTTGATTTAAGCTTTATTATAATTACCAACATCTATGGACTATAATCTTTATTGGATCATTAAGAATTCTAACTTTCAAACATGAAATAATACATTAAAAGATAAAAACTATGAAAAAGTAAAAGAAATATTTAAAAATTATATCAAAGTAAATATTTTTACGTATAAAATAAAATTTTAAAGTTATATATATAATGTCGGGTTGGTTTGGTCTCGGGTTGGTGTTTTTTAGTTGAAACCAAACCAACCCAAATATAGTCGGGTTTTTTTTTTCCAATACCAAACCAAGTCAAACCGAACCACTAGTCGATTTTTTTTTCGGTTTGACTCGATTTGCGATTTGGTTCGGTTTTGTACACCCCTAGTGTGCACAAATTCAATTAGGGAATCAATTTGCATTTCTATTTTCTGCTAAGCAAGTTGAATTCAAAGCCTAGCTAGTGACTTCACCGTTATATTGGGTAAAGTTCAGTTACTTTAATGTGACAATCAATAATTTTGTGACTTTACTATCAACGAACATACAAAAGAAAGGAAGACAAAACAAATACTATAAGAGGCATTGCGAAACATTCAAGAAAAAGAAACCGTAACAATAACAACAACATAACGTTATAAACCTTTATATGTAAAATAAAAACTACAGTACATACTAGTCCTGAATCATTAATTATAAGTTGTAATTGAAACTTTGTGATACTAATTGAATTTCATTCATTCCCAAGTTGTCATTCTCAAAATACCCCTTCTACTAAACAACTAAACATTGCAACTTCAAAAATGCACATATAGACATCTCAACTCATAATACACTGTGGCTCGTGGACATCCAACGTTGACATAACACACTCAACCATAGAAGTACACCTCAACCATAATAAATTAATAATTTAAAAATGGAAAAATTAATAATTTAAAAATGGAAGAATTAGGTTAAAAAAAAGTAACTCATTTAACTCTCGAAATCCAAGTACTATCACAGGAGGGAGGCAGTAGTATACATTATCATCTTAGTCTTTGTAAATTAACTGTCATCTTCAAGTCTCTGTAATCAATTGTGGAAAATATAATATTTTACACTCCACTTGTTTTGAGATTACCTATAAAAAAATTCTTTTTTTTTTTTGGTCTGTAAACTTCCCTATTTGATTCCAATTGGATGTTCTTTTTGGGCGTGCTCGGTAGGCAAAGAAAATATTATTCTAAAAATATTTGTGTATAAGACGTGAGAGTTGAGTGGTGGGTGTGTGGGGATATGCGGATGAGGATGATGATGATGATGAGGTGTATTGATAGTAGAAAAGGGTATAATTTGTTTTATTTTTCTAAAAAAAAAAAGTCATTAAGCTGTCTCAACTCATCCTCCTAATGCTTATTGCACGACACATAAATTTTAAAAAGTGTCTAGATAATCATTTTGTATTAGTGTGTAAATGACTTTTCATGCAATTATAGGGATATCTTGTGTCTTTTTCCCTTCATTAAACAATATAAGATGATAATGTGTAACTTTTGACCATTAGACTAAAAAGAAAATATAAACAAATGACTAGTCTAAAGTAGTCCTGTGAATTGTCTAATTATTTCTTCTTTCTAGTAGTACCAATAATACTCCAATTCTCAATTCCTTTAAGCACTTCTCCTACACATTTTTTTTCGAAATATATCAATTTTTATAATATGATTGGTCAATTTTTTTATTTAGAAAAATGAGTTTTTTATTTATAAAAATAAGGAAAATGACTTTTCTAATACAAGCAGGAGAAACAAGTTTCACAAGTGACATTCTAAAACACCATTTATTTTGAAACAGAGGGAGTAACATCTCACTGCTCGGACCGAATATATAGGAATCATAAAATTGCATGTTTTGACTTTTAAATGGGCTAGTCTTTAACTTTTGTCTTTTAACAATCAAATTTATACCTAACAAGATATAAGTTTTTTAGCAACTGAAATCATATCTCGACATAATTTATAAAATATTATGATATGAAAATATAAACTTATCCTCCTCGAAAAAAATTATTCATGGCTAAATAGGAACCCCACCTAGTGAGACATTATTAGTGGGCTTATTTTAATAACTTTACAACTCTCTACTGGAAAAGAAAAGATTCTAATTTCACCATTAATTTTCCTTCGTTATTAGTTTGATGGAAGGAAATTTTTTTTGAACTACTTTGGCTTGATTAGTGAGAATGGAAAGAGGAAAAGAAAATGAAGGACAAACAAATGGGGAAGATAACAAATCATTGATATGTTGCATATAATATTTAATTATTTTTTTCATTCACATAATTAATTATTAGATAGTACAAGACCGTGCAAGCACGGGCCCAACTTTGTGCCATCTTAACTAAAAAAGACATATATATATATATCATTAGCATTTGCAAAACAACTATGTACTAATAAAAAATGATAGAACTCCCTTGGATACACTTCAAGAAACTATCACTTTAAAGAACCTCCAATACCGATGTTTAGAATTAAAATAAAAAAATTGCAAACAAAGAAAAGGAAAAAAAAAGAGTTTATTTTATATGCACAAAAACACAGATGGAAGTACTTCAAACAATGTTGAGCAATTTTTAATCAACAAGAATTAGGCCTATATAAATTATTTACATTAATAGAGGTCAAACATATGAGGCACGTTCCAAGAACTAATAACTTATAAGAATCGATAATTTAATCTTTGTTTATATACACAAAATCATCTGCTATAGTTGAATTTATAAGAAATACACGAGTTAGATTGATCTTGTAAATTTAAAAAATTACAAAAATAGCATGTATATAACGAAAATCCTTTTTTTTCTTTCTTTGTTGTAACACCTTAGAAAATTTTTGAGCTAAGACTTGAACCATCCTTCGTTGTGAGTAGGATTTTACCGAGGAATTAAAATTTCTTAAGTGTTAAGTTCACTAGATGTAGCACCTTTAGTTCGAAAAAGAACTAAATTGGAAATAGCAAAATCTGAAATTTTACAAGTTAAGCTAAGTATGAGTTTTGGGTCGACTTCAAACGACCATAACTCATAGCTCAGGATGAGTTAGGTGTACTACCATATACAGTAGGGAATATCTTTGAATTATCTTTCCAACTCCGCCGAGTTTGCTAAGTTTCGAGGTCGGATGAGTGAGATATGACCTTTTGAAGTTAGGCTGCCCAGTTAAGGAAAGTCAAAACCGGAAATATTAAGGGGTATCTTGGTCTTTTCCTTACCCAATCAGTTTTAATTCGTTTTTAGTAATATTTTAAGCGTATAATCTGATTAGGTTCAGTTTTATAATCCTAGTTTACACCTAGGGTTTTAGTTGAGAGTTCAAGAAGAGAAAAGAAGAGAGAAGAGGAGAAAATAGGAAAGGATGAAGGCGTTCGTCGACGTTCTTGAGAGTTATTGCGGATTGTCGCCATGGGTTTGATCCCTAAGAGGTATGTAAGCCTCCATAGTGTTGGGTTCTTTCACACACACACCAATCATGATTTATTCAGCGTAATTTCGTTCTTGAAATTTAAAGATTAGAGTTCTTGATAAGTGTTCTTGAAGTTTCATTAAGTTTTGATGTAAGATTCTGCTTGGGTCAACTTTAAACGACCATATCTCTTAGAATATTAAGAGTTACGTGAGTCATAACCTATCCAATTAAAGGTAATTCAATCTACTTTCCAACCCCACCAATTTCACGTCAATCCAAGAGTAAAAAGTTATGACTATTTTAGTAAACCTATATAGTGCTGTTACGAATTAGCCGACGGGAAAATATTAAAAAGAGTCATTTTTGCCTTTTACCTCCAAGAAAACCATGTTGACACCCAATTTTGGACCTCCACAAATTAATTAATTTTCAAGCTTCTTCAAATTAAACAATTTGAAATAATTATTTTCAAAAAATCAAAATATTTTCAAAAAAAATATTTTTTAGGCAATTCGGTCATTTTCCTTAAAATATATGCATCCTCATATGTTTACAATATATAGTGTTATATATTTTATTACTTTGAACAAATATTTAGAAAAAAATAAAATAAAATCATTTTACTGAAAATAGAGTTCTAACCAAGTGTGCATTTTATTTCCTAAAAAAAAAATAAAAAAAAAAAATCAACTAGAGTACATAACTACTCTCCTTATTTCAAAGTAATTAGAATTTTTATGTTGAATGACTATATTACATTGTTGAAGTTAAGAAGCTTAATAGTTAATTAAATACGTAATTAATTTCGATTTCAATTTAATAAAGATATGGTCAAAGGACCATGTCATTCAACCAAGACCCATTTTGGAACAAAGAAAGACCCAGCCCACTATTCTTCTGAAGAAAAAAAAAAAAAAAAAAAACCCAGACCCCTTTACAGTCTTCTTCATTCCACGGTAAACCCAGCAGACCCGAGCTCCAATGAACCCGACCCAGACCTGCGTGGTCCTCTCCTCTCTCCCTTATCCTTTCAGTACGCAATCGTACAAGGACGAGACAGGTGTTGCGATCTCGATACCTCAATCGTCCTTCCCAAGAATCAAGCGTTCCAGATCATTTTTTCCGTTGGATTAGTACTGGAATAGTACACCTTCCAGCTGTGTAGCCTTGTCCGCTGAAGATTTTTTAAATTACTCACAGTCCCATATCAATTCGAGGCTGTGATTTTCAGATCTTTCAACCCCTATAAATAACCTCCTTCTTACTGTTCACGGGGGAGAGTTTTGGGAGGTGAAGAAAAGAGCACCCCGCTAAGTTTTTGGGAGTTCTTATTTTCGTCACTGAAATTCGATTGATCCGCGGCTATTTTGAGTCGGAGTGGTGGTGGAGTTCGTCACATCCAGACTCAAGTTCCAGTTGCTGCCCAGAACCAGGTAATATTCCTTTCTTTCTATAATTTTCTTTATGCAAATTCCGTGTAGAGTAGTTTGTAGTAATATGTTAGCATAGTTAGATTTATTTTTTTCTGCTCGTTTAAGCCAAGTCTAAATTGATTGTGTCGTTGCTTATAGTCATGTTTGTTCTTAATTTTGCTGCAATTGATCAGATTAGCTGTATATTTTTCCTTCGCCTTTGCTTAATGAAATTTAGCCATGGATTTGCCTAAATATAGAGGAGCCCTGAATTTTCTTTTGTTATACTTCCGAGTTTGAGCAACTAAGCTGTTAGGTTTTGAGATTAACTGTTGTTTCTTCCTTTACTGTATAAGTTGTGCACCTAAGCTAGTTGTTTGTTTATGATCTGGTGTCTATTAACATTTAGTAAAATGTATTTCTTGAGCATGCTGCCTGTTTGGATTCTCTGTTAAGATCCTTAGTCTTGCAATCTGTGTTTCTCTAGCGTTTTGCTTCGATTTGATGGTTCTTTTGCTCATGGTTCTCCATAGTTGATATTTGTTCAAGCTTTAATTAGCTGATAACATGCTTTGGTATGGCTTCGAGTACATTTCAGTAACTGTTGCTTTAAAATGAGTTCTAAACCTATGAATCTTAGTGTTGGTTCGAAAATGTGCCTTTATTTAGCTTAAAGTTAATCTTTTTCTTGGTTCCTGCATATGCCTTGTAAACTTGTTATTTTCTCAAATTTGTGTGCTATTTAAAGTTCTCATTTCGTATACGTTTAAGCTTCAGTTTCTCATTATGCACGTCTTAGTTTAATTCCCATGCTTACATAGCTTTGGGTTTTAGTGGATTAGACTTCTAACACATATGATCTCCTACATTGTGGAAATGGTGTTTCCTATATGAAGTGAGCTTACTTTGGCTAAAAAGTGACTGTTATATTTTGACAAATGCTCCAACCTACTGTTTCATGTTGCGATCAAATGCGTCTCGTTTCATGATTCTTGATTGTTCATATTTTCTTAGTCTTATTTACTGAAATAGTTTAAAGGTTTAAAAGTAAATCTAACATGTCTCAAAGTGCTCAATTCATGATGTGTTCTTCTCTTCTCTTTTTTTTTAAAATTTAGAGCAAAATCTAGTTTATTGTTAGAACATAGCTTCTATGTTTGCAATCTATTACTGTGTTAATATAGCTACGTCTCAAACTTTCCACCTTATTGTGATTTAATGTGCTGATTTGGTTTGTTTAAAAAAAAGAGTACGCAGCCTTTGTGTACATTTTTAAAACTAACATAGAAATGGCTTCCTAGTGTAATAGATTGTTTTGTTTGGTTCTAAACTAATTTGGGTTAAATAATATTATCGCCATCTCTTTAATTCCAACGATGAAGTTTCACTAATTGAATTTTGACGTTAAAAGTTTATGCTTCTAAGGTTCCATGTGCTCACTAAATAATAGTTTTGTTTCTTCAATGAGGTGCCTTTATTTATCTAAGTGATATGGCTCTAGTTGGTTTAAGTTTGGCGCCGGAATGCTTTCAACTATGTTTTCCATACTTATTTACTAACTTTCTTTTGGTTAAATTAAAATCGTGATTATTTCTGTTTCTATTTTGCATATGAGGCAAAGGTATTAGGATTGTAAGTTGTACTCCTTGTTTCTATTTGTTTCCTCTTTACGTTGGCAGACTTAGTTTGCATTATTAAATGTTGTTAGTGTTTGTTTACATGTTGAAATAGTACAAGCCCCCCCCCCCCCCCTCCCCTTTCTTGATTAGTTGCTAAGTCTTATTCTTTGTTTTCTTGGCATGGACTTTCTCTCGATTGAGTCCAATGGACTCCCCTCTCTTGTATTTTCCTCTTCTTCGAGTCGACCTCATCAAATTCGCGAGAAGGAAGCTAATATTAGTGGGATAAAACCCAAATTGGTGGCAGCAACATATTAACAGGATTGCAGCAGTTCCCAAAGGGCTGAAATTTAAAATTTTGAACTTAAAGTTCAATGAAATGACCAGCAGCACCAGCTGCCTTAAAAGGGCAGAAAAAACGAGGAGCGAAATTGGGTTAAAACCCCGAGAAACCAGCAGGATGGCGGCAGTCCCCTAAGGGCTGAAAATTGGATTCTTTTTGGGCTTAAAAGGTCCAGTTAGATCGGCAGCAACAAAGAGCATTTAGGCAAAGTGCCTAGATTTTTATTATTTGCCATCTTGACTTATGTTCTTAATTTTTTTTTTTTAGAAATGCTAACACTTTCTTCTTATATCTAATTTAGACGAATCCTCGGGAAGTTTTATATTTTGTTACTTATTTTGCTTCAAGTATTCAAATTTTCAAACATTTTTAATTTACGTCATTTAAGCTTCAAGACTAACTTGAGAATTATCTATATTCTTTCATAGTTAGTATTTAGCTTTCAAATCCATGCCTAAGTGATTGTGTTGATTATTCGACTCAAAAACTTGACTCGGATAAATTGTTAAATTAAAATTTTATTTTGGCACCTCAACATTTAAATTATTTCATTATTTGGGATGATATGAATGTTTGTAGTATCAAAAGATTTCTCATTTATAAAAAATAATAAAAAATAAGATTTTTCAAACAATTTAAGTTTTCTTTTAAAATTAGCCAACTTTTAAATCCGTCGGTCAACCGCGTGTTACCGGATTCTCTAAGATGCCTAAACCCTTCCTTAGAGAATCAGTTGAACCCTTACCCGACTCTGGTTTTATTAAAAATATTTTATTCAAAAAACCCCATTTTAAAATGGTTTTCTTAATTTTTCCTAAAAAATTAAGTGACGACTTCCATATTATAAATTTTTCCAAAAACTTAACAAAATTGCCAAAAGTTGCGAAATTGGTTTCGAAACCTTAGTTTTCGAAATCAAGTCGTAACAAACCATAAACGAATTTCTTGACTAATGAAAGGCTCAAAACAATCAGATTTTCAATTTCACTAATGAAAATCATAATTATTGGCCATAGAGATTTCAAGAAACTAATTCAAGAATCTCAAGAAAGGTTTTCTTGATTGTTTACCTTCAAGCTAGCTAGGGTTTCAAGGCTTCTAATCAAGTTCTTCTTCAAGATTCTTCAAGATTCTTAAAGATTCTTCAACAATCTTGTTCTTCTAGGTATGTAAGGCTATCATAGTGTTGGACTAGTTCGTCCTCACGCCCTACATCTACTTTCAGATCAATAAAAGAGTAATCTAGGATACTTTCCCTAGATTTGAGTATTCTTTAGATAAGTTGATTTTGAGTTCTTGAATTCACGTTTCTTTTAAAAGTTCTATTCCTAATTATCGACTATCTATATTGTTATTGAGATCCTTCATATGATGAATCATAACTCTTGAATTCATAAATCAAATTCAAGAGAGAGTTAAGAGTAGAGTTCAAGGAAGCCTTTGAGTTCAATTGTGAATCCTTTGCGATCTATCATCGATTTGAGTTAAGTTTTGAGTAAGTAAGTATGAGAATGAGAAGAGTCGTATACATAAGTTCCTTATTGATATTTTGACCCTTGAGTCGAGTCGTTCATGCCCATAACTTCCGCATGAACTTCATCAGTTGAGTACCTTTGAGAGTAGTAGTATCTCCAAGTTCTAAGTATTGAGTTCCTAATCCCCTATGAGATTATATTTATAATCATGGAACTATTACATGTTACCCATGAAGTCCTTGAGTTGAATTGTTCATGCCCATAATTTCGAATGAACCCTATAAGTCGAACAGTCTTGAGAAGAGAAGTATATTTGAGTCCTTGAGTTGAGTAGTTCATGCTCATAATTTCGCATGAACTCTGAGTTGAGCATTCTTGAAAATGAGTAGTATCACTGAAGTTCTTGAGTTCCAAGTATTTGAGTTCTATCTATGGTTATTAAAAACCTTGCATTGAGTCGTTCAAGTCCATAATTTGGCGTGAACCATATTTTAAGAAGTCTTTTTACAAAATTTTAAACTTTGTTTTAAGACTTGGGTTTTGAGTTCAGTCAAGATGTAAAGTTGAAGTTATTTTCTTCAAAGAAGTATATGGGGACTATGTATTCCCAAAGAGACTTAAAAATGTTTTCACATTTAAATAAGAACAGAAACTGAGATTTCCAAAGAGCCTTTGGGCTAGTTTTCATTACCCCTTTTTCATCATTAGAATTAATCAATGTGGACAATTCAATCCATCACTAAATCTCATTACCCCCAAACACATATTACAAGGATATACACGAATTCCACACACTTAACAAGGGTTTAGAAATTCACTTGCCTCAATCAATCAAGAATTCACTCCGGGACTTGAGTCTTCCCCTTCCGTTGAACTTCCAAATCAATGCAATCTATTCAAGTACATGACCACAATAAGATTTCAAAACTAACAACACCCAACTCTATAATCAAGTTCCTAAGCTTCAAGCCTAGAGCTAAGTCCCAATTCTTTCAAATATTATGAATTTAATAATTTTCATGTAATATAATATGCCTAATGTTCAATTACATACATTAGTATACCAAACTTGAATCTTAAAATGGTGACCAAATTTAGAGGGGTAATCAACATCCTTAACTATTGAAAATTTTACAAAAATCTAGACTCCATCATTAATTTATTTAATCTTATTACATTGTACTCATAAAGTTATGCGTCAATCCAATATCTGAGTAAAAAGTTATGACCATTTTAGTAACCTATACAGTGCTGTTACGAATTAGCCGTCGGGAAAATATTGAAAATAATCATTTTTGTCTTTTTACCTCCAAGAAAACCATCAACGAATTTGTCACGCCCCGAGCCTACACCCTGGACGTGGCCGGCACTCGAAGACCATTGCTGGCCCCCAAGCGAACCCTTGGCCTGGCTTTCTTAACTCAGCGGAAACCTAACTCAACAGAATAACTCAATGCAATGCAAGGTTATAAAACAACTTAACTGATAAAATCTGGCCAAAAAGGCAACTCGAGTCTCAAAATAGAATATTTATATATATACATAGATGAGGGACTTAAAACTAACTGACTGACTGTCTATGAAGCCTCTAAAATACTGAGATGGATGTTGGGACAAACCCCACAATATCCTAATAAAACAAAATTAAGAGAACAAAATAACCCGAGTCCTCCGGAATGCAAAGAGGCTCACTACTGACTCTGGAGTGCTCAGTTGGATCAATGGCGTGCTGGATGCTGATCCTGGGTACCCGTGTCTGCATCGTCATAAGATGCAGGCCAACTGGCATCAGTACATTGAATGTACGAGTATGCGAGCTGGAAAACTAAGCAACATAGGCTAGAAGGAAATCTGGAAGAAACTGAAAAGCTTACCTGGCTCAACTCAACTCAACCTGACTGCCTTCCTTCAATATAAGGCAATTTAAAACAAGTGTGATATAAAGAAAGACTGTTTAAAACCTGCTATAAACTCTGTGTGTATACAAAGATACTATAAGCCTGAGATGTATATAGAAATACAAATGAACTGATGTATACAATACTTTCTGTGTATGAAAATACAATAACTGTTGTGAGAGTTTCTTTAACCGACAACCATCACATAAGAGCTATAGTGATGATACAGTGATCAACCTCACACTGCCAGAGCATCTTATACCCGGCCAAAGGTATAAGACTTGAACTGCCTAATGGATCCACTAGTCTATCTGGAAAATGATTCATCTAAAAAGTATGATTTTTTTCTACCCATGGTGGCTAACATGGTTCTATGGGGGCTGTGGATTACTTGAACGCTCCCCCAACTCGATGCTCGATACTACTCCCAAAATATACTGGCTCTTATGTTTAATAAAAACATACTTCTTCCTGCTGATTTGAGATAATTACTCAAAACTTAGCTCAAAGGCTATCTTGGAAATCTCAGTTTCCTCTCTTGTTTCATTTATTAAGCGATAACTCTTTTTTGAAAAACTAGCCCAAAGGCTCTTTGGAAATCTCAGTTTCCAATCTTGTTTAAATGTGAAAACATTTCTTTAAAACTTCTTCGAGAATACATAGTTTCCTAATAACTTTTGAGAAAAGAACTCAACCTTAAACTCTTGACTTAACTTGGAACTCGATACTCTTTACTTGACTTGAAACTTGAGCCTTAAAATGAAGTTAAAACGTTCAATAAAGACTCTTGAACAACTTTAAAGACTTGCTTTGACTTACTTCTTAACTTCTAGACTTGACTCTAACTTCACTTGACTTTGATCCGAACTTTCCTCAAATTGGATTATGAATTCAAGGGTAATAATCTCATGTTTATGGATGAGTTCGGGAGGTTTAAATGTACCTTAGAGTGTTGAAAACAACTATAAAACATAGGTACATTACCAAGGAACATGTATGAAAAAGTGGGGAAAGAATGGGAAAACTTGGCGCTCTGAGAGGCGCGGAGCGCCAGACCAAAAGCTTCAGAAGGGGCCTGCTGGTGCTCTGCTAGGCGCGCCACCCCAAGGGGAAAAGTTCAGAGCCCCTTTTGGGGCGCGCTGGCTGGCGCGACGCCCCAGCCCTTTTCCCCGAAAACTTGACTTTTCTCCTTCCTTTTTCCAACTCTAAACCTTCTAAACCTCAAAGGTTTCAGCCCCAAACACTTAGAATCATTAAAACCCTCAACATACAATAGATTCAACTCAAAAACACCACCGGAAACATACACCAAACCAACAAGAACTTCAACACAACACAACTACAACTTCAACAAACATCACCACAAGATTTCAACAACCACAACTAAATCTTTTCTCGGAATTTAAAGCGAGTTTGACGTGTGGGGGAAAGAATCAACCCAACACTATGAACTCACATACCTAGAAGGGATCACCCCCGATGATATCCACGACGATCTTTGACGAAAATTTGCTTGATCTTCTCTTTCTCCTCTTCACTCACAAACCCTTACTCTCACTCTTTAAAATGAGAAAAACTGATCAAAATCAGTCTAACACACTAATATATATCCAAAAGAAAAGGCTAGGGAAAAAACCAAAATACCCTTACAAAATTTCGGGTAAACTGCCCTGCCAACAGCCCAACTTCCAAAGGGCATAACTCACTCATACAAACTCGGAATCGAGCAAACTTGGTGGCGTTGGAAAGATCATTCCACGAAATTTGCAAAAATAACTGGAACTACACCTAAATCATCTTGAGCTAGGAGTTATAACTGCTCAAAGTTGGCCAAAAACTCACTTTTTCCCATACTTAACCAAATTTGCCAGATTTTTAATTCCTTCCAAAAATGACTATTTCCAAATTTTAAGCTTCTTCCTAGTTACCAACTTGCAAGATGTAACAGAATTTCTTGACTAATAAAAGACTCAAAGAAATCATATTTTCAACTTCACTAATGAAAATCATAATTATTGGCCATAGAGATTTCAAGAAACTAATTCAAGAATCTCAAGAAAGGTTTTCTTGATTGTTTACCTTCAAGCTAGCTAGGGTTTCAAGGCTTCTAATCAAGTTCTTCTTCAAGATTCTTAAAGATTCTTCAAGAATCCTATTCTTCTAGGTATATAAGGCTATCATAGTGTTGGAC
The DNA here is from genome assembly GCA_036250505.1 of Solanum acaule. Lineage (NCBI taxonomy): Eukaryota > Viridiplantae > Streptophyta > Magnoliopsida > Solanales > Solanaceae > Solanum > Solanum acaule. The sequence goes on along the minus strand of JAJOOR010015861.1, from coordinate 386 downwards.
TAGTTCGTCCTCACGCCCTACATCTACTTTCAGATCAGTAAAAGAGTAATCTAGGATACTTTCCCTAGATTTGAGTATTCTTTAGATAAGTTGATTTTGAGTTATTGAATTCACGTTTCTTTTAAAAGTTCTATTCCTAATTATCGAATATCTATATTGTTATTGAGATCCTTCATATGATGAATCATAACTCTTGAATTCATAATTCAAATTCAAGAGAGAGTTAAGAGTAGAGTTCAAGGAAGCCTTTGAATTCAATTGTGAATCCTTTGAGATCTATCATCGATTTGAGTTAAGTTTTGAGTAAGTAAGTATGAGAATGAGAAGAGTCGTATACATAAGTTCCTTATTGATATTTTGACCCTTGAGTCGAGTCGTTCATGCCC
>JAJOOR010015860.1:0-21586 GCA_036250505.1 Solanum acaule | reverse complement strand
TACGATGCTAGTAGTGACAAGAAAACATGATAAAGATAATCTAGTTCATAATGATCTAATATGAATTTAATCAATTATGAATATGATAGGAAGGAATAATTTGAAATAAAAAACCTGCATGGTAAGGAACATGACTACATACATGCATGATGAAATGATAAAAAACTACGAAACTTTAATCTTATATATACTTAAAAATATAGAAATAATTGAATTAAGAAGAATAATATGGGAAAAAATATTTAATGATTACGAATCAGAAGATATATTAAATCAAGAATGTTATGAAATAAACCTACATGATTTAGACCTCGAAAGAATAGAATGATATGATTTAGAAATAAATTCAGATTAAAATGAACTACGAATATTTACTATATTAGATAGAATCTATGGAAGATATAAAATTATTAGAACAATTAATGAAGGAAAATTTATATATGTAGATATGTTATATCTAGAATATATCATAAATAATATTAAAGAAATATTAAGATTAAAACAACTATCGGAAGAATATTACAATAAATATTACTACATTTTACCATGAATTCCGCACCCCCAAAAATTAATATTAAAGAGATATCAAGATTAAGACACTTAGCAAAAGAATATTATAATAAAATCTTTAAAATAAATTACTCACCTACCACACTACCACACTACCACCTACCACACTACTACTTCCATGAATTCCTCAACTACCAGTTCCGCTTCGAAAAATGGTATGGAGGTTTGAATCCTAAAACTAATACTTGAAAAATGATATTTAATGCCTTAGGAACTCATTAGTGAAAATCATTTCAAAAAAAAAAAATCAATTCAAAATCGTCATTTTAGTTAAGCGGATATCGCAAAAGCAGCCCCCGATTCGCTTAAGTGAACCCTGCTGAAGTAGACTTCTTTGCAAAAACGATGCTCCATTCACTTTCGCCAAGGTTCACTTAAGCGGACTAACCTTCGCAAAAGCGAGGTTAGCAGACACCAGAAAATTCAACCAGAATAAATCATTGAATAGACCCGTGGGATTCGTTCGGAACCCTGTACACACAAATCATACATGCAAATCAATTATACTTGGCTTTTCGGACTCAATGGAACCATCAAAATATGAATCTGGGGTCTCTTTCACCCCACATCCTAGAAACGACAATAAACTAACACAATGCTTAAAAAGGATAAAACTACCTCCGAACCTCTAAAAATTTAACCAAGACCTCACTTAGAAATAAAATTATCCTCCAAATCCAACAGAACTCTCAAAATTCCGATTGAGCATCCGAACCTTGAATGTTGACTAAAGTCAACCCAATGGCTAAATTTCCACAATTTCACAACTTAGAACCTCAAATCCTCAAAAACATTTTGAATCTGAAACCGACTACTCTCATAGACCAATTTCCGCATTTCAAAACTAATGGAATTGACATAATTCTATTTCGACACTCAAAACTTCAAAAGACTCTGAAAACCACTTTTAAGCAACTTAAGCTTTTCAAATTTAAAACTTACACAATCCTCAACTTTAAACTCAAAGTTTGAAACCAACTTCCAAATTTGGGGTCAAAATAGGGAAAGGAAAAATGGTAATTTTCCAAAAATGACCAATCGGGTCATTACATACATATTTTCTTAAGCCTCTTGCAAATCTTTTCTTTTTTGGGTGTAAGAAAAATGATGAGAAATTCTTCCTTTCTATATTCTATTGTGTTGGATTTTCTTCTTTATTGAATCTTTCGTAGATTTTGATTCCTAGTTATCTATAATTAGAAGTGCTTGTTGAATACTGAGGATACATTTACATCATGTGGAATATTCTTAAGAGAGTCTCATTAACAAGCCTCATGCTTAAAACAATTCCCTACAATATTACTGATAAAGTAATTTTCATAACATTTCCATCCACGTAATATATTCATATGTTAGATATAGTATTAAGAAAAGGTTTAAATAGTTAAAAATAATCAAAAGTTATAAAGTGCCTAAAGAATGATCCATTTATATAGTTAATGACAATTTCCAGAGTAGTTGAGTAGATGCTACAAGTCAATTTTTAATAAGTGATATGAGTTCTTCGAGCTAGCAAAAAGAATTAACTCGAGTACAATCTAAGCATTTTATATTTGATTGTATAAAATCTAAGCGGTGTACAAGGACCGGGTTGGTTTGGATTTTTTGAATATCAAACCAAATTATTGAAGTCGGATTTTTAAATCTATAAATCAAACCAAACAAATAATGTAACACCCCGTATCCGAAGCAAACCAAATTGCAGATTTCAGAAGCTACAGGTGCCACCTACGGGCACCACTTACGAGCCGTAGGGTGACCCACGATCCGTGTTGGTGGTCTGTGGTTCACACTTGTAGCCTCCCCCAGAACTCTGCCCGAAAAATTCGGCTAAGGGTCGACCTATGGTCAAGACCTACTGATTGTAGGATCACCCACTATCCCTCTTGCAGGTCCGTGGTTCGTACCCACGACCATCCTCCTAGAAACCTCAGATAAATCGGCCAAGTGTTGACCCACGGACGGACCTACGGTCCGTAGGTCAGGTCACGGACCGCGGTCCGTGTCCATGGATCGATGCCTTAGAAGCCCAACTTTAATTACGAACGAAAGTCGACCAGCACGGACCGTCACTCAATCGACGGTCCGTCAGTCACTCCGATAGCAGTTAAGTCGGGGGTCTTTTGGTCTTTTTCTTATTCATTTAACCTCTAAACTACGTCGTTTAGACCCTAAATTTTGAGGTTTTAGTTAGTTTAAGCCTTGAAACATAACTAGAACTTACCTAAGTCAAATTATTAATCAAACTTAGAAAAAATTAGAGCGTAAGAGGAGAAAAGAGGTCAAGAACCCTAGTTCAAGAACGCAACAAGATTCCATTAGTTCCAGCCTCGAAATCAAAAGATTTCTCCATGGAATTCGTCACCAAGTATGTGGTATTTCAGTAGTGGGTTCCTTTCGCCCATTGGGTCCTTAGAATTCAGTCAGATTCTTGATTCCTTATTATTAACTAAACATAGGGTTTTTAGAACTTCAGCAAATTACCATGAATTAGTTATTTACATGTTCTAAATCAGATTATCATGTTATTACTTCGTTTCTCGCATGAATTTCAGAACCTTAGCTATGTATCTCTTTAGTTCTTGAATTACATATGCTAGGTCAGATATTTCAGTATTTCAAATATACTTGCCTCAGTCTTGAATGTGTCATTATCAGTATATTAATATGCATTCTCAGTTTGCATGTCAGTTTTGAGCTATCTAGTATATTACAGAAATTCAGTCATAATGTATTAATCATTTAATCTATTGGGAGTAGTATGATACCGAGTTGGACTAAGGTCAATCACCTATTTAGTCCCAGAAGCACGAGCTATGTAGATTGTAAGTCCCTCTGTGGGCATAATTTTAGTGATCACGCCAACATGCCTCTTCACCTTTGGCCTGGTGTATTGGGTCCTCTCGATGGGACATATACATCGGACTCCACATTTAGCTCATGTGGTTTTATTATCGGTTATTAGTAGCTCCCATAGTTCAATCAGACTCCATTGCATTGACCATATTTCAGTATAATCAGTATTCAACATCAGCATATCTAAATTTGGTTAATGCATTTTGTTAGCCCAGTATTTATTTTCTATATCATGTTCAGATTATACTTTTGCTTCATTGCTTGTTCATTTATATGTTTATTTCAACTTTACTCTATTCTGCATGCTCAGTACCTTTCAAGTACTGACGCATACTCTGCGCTGCATCTTCTTGTGATGTAGGTTTAGATTCTCAGCATCCAAATCACACTTAGATTGGTCCCTGATCTCCAATTCAGCAGCATCAGTGGTGAGTCCTCATTCTTGGAGGACAATAGTCATGTTATCTTTCAGTTTTCATTGTTTTAGTTTCAGTTTTGCTAGACTTAGCTGGGGCATGTCCCAGCACTTCTAGTAAGTTAGAGGCTATTTTCAGACATAGTTAGATTCAACTTAGTATTTGAGTTTGATGTTCCTTTTGTATTAAACTCTCAACTTTGATATTCAGTTTTAGTATATGGGTATCCCCCATCGTTTCAGATTTACTTATTATTAGATTCCACATCAGTTTTATTTCTTAGTTTATCTTTAGTATGCTCATGGTTATGCCAGCAAGATTAGCTTGGGGTCACTTATGATCCTAGGTCCCGTGTCCGCGTCTCGGGGGTAGCTCAGGGTGTGACAAACTTGGTATCAGAGTACTAAGTTTAAGTGTCCTAGGATGTCTGAAAAGCCACACAAAGTAGAGTCATTTTCATGGGTGTGTAGTGCGCACCACATCTAATGAGAGGTAGGCTACAAAGTGTATTAGGAAAATCTTGATTTTCTTGTTACTCTTATCGTGCGTAGGGTATGATCTAATTCCATTCTAACTCGACGTTCTACGTTTTAGTGATCATGCATCTTCGCAGAGCTAACGCCAGGAATGCAAACACAGCTCCTCCAGTCCCAGATCAAGAAGTTTCGAATGCAGAGTTCCGGAACACCATTCAGATATTACTTCAGAGCGTTGTCAACCAGAACAATCAGCGGGTTCCAATTCCGGCAGACGCAAATGTTGGGTCAGCTGCAGCTAGAGTGCGAGATTTTGTTAGGATGAATCCACCAAAATTCTTAAGATCGCATATTGGTGAGGATCCCCAGAATTTCATTAATGAGGTTAAGAAAATCATTGAAGTGATGCAGGTAACTGGGAATGATCAGGTTGAGTTAGCATCTTACCAACGTAAGGATGTGGCTCATATCTGGTATACTCAGTGGAAAAAGAACAGGGGTATAGATGAAACTCTTATCACTTGGGATTGCTTTAGTGAAACCTTCCTGGACAGGTGTTTACCAAGAGAGCTAAGAGAGGTGAAAGCTTAGGAATTTATGAACTTAAGGTAAGGTAGCATGACAGTCCAAGAGTATGGGCTCAAGTTTACCCAACTTTCTAGGTATGCTCCTCACATGATCGCTGATTCCAGGGCTCAGATGAATAAGTTCCTATATAGAGTATCAGACTTGGTGAAGACAGAGTGTAGAAATGATATATTGCTGGAAAATATGAGCATCTCTAGGCTCATGACTCATGCTCAGTAGGTTGAGGGTGATAATCTTAGGGAACATGCTAAGGAGAACAAGAAGGCTAGGACTTGGAACTATGAATATTCTCAACAGAAATTGGGTGGTGGAAATCGCTCGCAGGGTTAGCAGAAATTTTCAGCTCCAGCACCTTCATCAGCTAGTGTTCCGTCCTCCAAGTTCAGATAAGATCAGAAAGGTAGGGCATCAGACTCTAAATCTCAGGGAAGTGTTTCAGGAACCAAAACCTACCCAACTTGCCCTAAGTGTGGTAAGAACCATCTGGGCGAGTGCCTTGCAGGAAAGGAAGGATGCTTTGGGTGTGGTCAGTTTGGTCACAGATTGAGGGATTGTCCTTTTAAACAGGGTCAAGGAGGAAATGGTAGAGCTCAGTCCACAACTTCAGTGGCCCTAGTAAGTCGCTCGACTCAGCAGGATAACTCATCTGGTACAGGTGGCGGTCAACGCCAAAATATGCTCTATGCTCTCTAGGTTCGCCAGGATCAGGAGGATTCTCCTGATGTAATCACTGGTACGTTACAAGTCTTTGATCTCGATGTTTATGCTTTGTTAGATCTAGGGGCTACTATTTTCTTTGTAACTCCCTATATAGCAGTTAAATTTGATGTTAGTCCAGAAACTCTCTCAGAACCTTTCTCTGTCTCTACTCCAATCAGTGACCCAGTTATAGCTAGATGGGTATATACAGAAATCGCCTTGTCACAGTTTCTCAGAAAGTCACCTCAGCAGATCTTGTAGAGTTAGAAATGGTAGACTTCGATATCATTCTAGGTATGGATTGGTTACATTCTTATTATGCCTCACTCGATTGTAGAACTAGGATTGTTCGTTGTCAGTTTCCAGACGAACCAATCTTAGAATGGAAGGGTAGTAGCTTAGCGCCTATGGGTCGATTCATTTCTTACCTTAAGGCCAGAGATGATTTCTATGGGTTATCTCTATCATCTAGTTTGGGTTAAGGATTCAAGCTCTGAGATCCCAACTCTTGAGTCAGTTCCAGTTGTTAATGAGTTTCCAGAAGTGTTTCCAAAAGATCTTCTCGGAGTTTCTCCCAAAAGGGAAATCGACTTTGGAATTGATCTCTTTCTAGATACCTCGCCTATTTCTATTCCTCCTTATAGAATGTCTCCAACTGAGCTTAAGGAATTGAAAAAGCAGTTGAAAGACCTTCTAGATAAGGGCTTCATCATACTTAGTATTTTGAGATGGGGTGCACCGATGTTATTTTTTGAAAAAGAAAGATGGTTCTCTCAGGATGTGCATTGACTATAGGCAGTTGAACAAAGTCACAATTAAGAATAAGTACCCTATCCCCAGGATTGATGACTTGTTTGACCAACTTTAGGGTGCTAGTCATTTCTCAAAGATAGACCTCAGATCGGGTTATTATCAACTCAAAGTCAGAGATAATGACATTCCGAAGACAGCCTTCAGAATTCGGTATGGTCATTATGAATTTGTAGTTATGTCATTTAGACTAACCAATGCCCCTGCAGCTTTCATGGATTTGATGAACAGGGTGTTCAAGCAGTACTTAGACTTGTTCGTTATCGTCTTTATTGATGATATCCTCATTTTCTCTAGGAATGAGGAAGAACATGTGAGTCATTTGAGGGTTGTCATGCAAACTCTCAAAGATCACCAGTTATTCGCTAAATTTAACAAGTGCGAGTTTTGGTTACAATCAGTTGCTTTCCTTGGGTATATCGTATCCAACGAAGGGATCCGAGTGGATTCCCAGAAAATAGAAGCAGTGAAACAATGGCCCAGACCTACCTCTCCTATAGATATCAGAAGTTTCTTGGGTTTGGCTGGTTATTACAGAAGGTTCATGGAAAGATTTTCATCCATAGCCTCTCCGTTGACTAAGTTGACTCATAAAAAAGGTCAAGTTTCAGTGGTCAGATGATTGTGAGAAGAGCTTCGCAGAACTGAAAACTAGGTTGACTACATCTCCTATTTTGACTCTACCAGAGGGTTCAGATAGTTATGTGATTCATTGTGATGCATCCAGAGTCGGCTGAGGTTGTGTGTTGATGTAGCGAGGTAAGGTTATAGCTTATGCTTCCAGACAGCTTAAGGTGTATGCGAAGAACTATCCAACTCATGACCTCGAGCTTGCAGCAGTGGTGTTTGCACTCAAGATTTGGAGGCACTACTTGTATGGTGTTCATGTAGATGTGTTCACAGACTTTAAGAGTCTTCAGTATGTGTTCACCCAGAAAGAGTTGAATCTTCGCCAGAGAAGATGACTTGAGTTCCTCAAGGATTATGACATGAGTGTGCATTACCATCCTGGTAAGGCAAATGTAGTAGCAGATACCCTTAGCAGACTATCTATGGGTAGTGTAGCACATGTTGAGGAAGAAAGAAAAGATCTAGCAAAGGATGTTCACAGGCTTGCTCGTTTAGGAGTTCGTCTTATGCGCATATCAAATGGTGGTGTGACAGTTCAAAATGGATCAGAATCTTCATTGGTAGTGGAGGTTAAGGAAAAGCAAGACAGTGATCTAATATTGCTCGAACTCAAAGGTGAAGCCCATCAACAGAGAGTTGAGGTATTCTCCCAAGGGGGATATGGTGTGCTTCGCTACCAGGGTCGATTATGTGTTCCTAATGTGGGCGAGTTGAGACAATAGATTCTTGCAGAAGCCCATAACTCCAGGTATTCTATTCATCCAGGCGCCACTAAGATGTACCGTGATCTGCGGGAAGTCTTTTGGTGGAATGGCATGAAGAGGGATATAGCAAATTTTGTGGGTAATTTCCCCAATTGTCAGCAAGTGAAGGTAGAACATCAGAAACCAAGGGGTATGACTCAAGAGATCGACATTCCTACTTGGAAGTGCGAAGTGATTGATGTGAGGCCAAAAATATATACTTTTAATCATTATTTGTCTCACATTTATTATTTATATATGTTCTTTTTGAGCATTAATTTTATGGATTGTGCTAAATAGTGTATTTTATTTGTAGGAGTAAATTGACGTAAAGTTGAAGAAGTTTGGAGCTAAAACGAATTATAGATGAAAGATTATAAAAGGAAATCAAACAGACAACTTAATGGATTAAATTGAATAGAATAATATATAAAATTATATGCTGCAAAGTGCACATTCAATTAGAAACTTGAAAGGAGAATATTGCTGCCAGCCACGTGGCAGATTCTGAAGGCAGTGGCCAATTGAGGAGCTGCGCACAATCTTGAAGGCGGCGGACATAACGCGTACTACAATTCCAACTCAGTTTTGGTTTTGGTTTCCTCGTTTGTTTTAGTCCTAGTTATTTTATTTAGGGTTTTCTACATCTATAAATAGTCCGTAGAAATAATTATTGGACAACCAATATAGAGTAAGGATGAGGTACTTTTGAAGAGAAAGTCGTCAATACTTTTTAGGGTTCTTTTCTTCTTCTTGTTTTCTTAGACATTAGTAGCTAAAACTCTTGTTCTGGGGCTGTAGCTACAGATTCAATGTTGATTATTTAAGGTTTTTGAATTGATTCCTGGTTGTCATTATAAGTTACTTTTATATATTCTTGTTTTAGTATTTTTTGCTTGATCACCATGAGATAAATATATTGTCTAATCTTAAAATCGGGAGAGGAGAGGTAAGATAGACTAGAGAATATAGAGAGCTCGATCGACCCATTTGATTGAGGTGATTTGTGTTTAGGAGTGGTGCTCGGACGAACAACTTTCTCGGTTAGGAAACAGGATGAAATAAAAATGCCCGTCAGTTAGTCTATTTATCCCCGCTCAACGATATAGTTAGATAGCTAACTGGGGTAGGCGACTAGAGGTGTATAACCCTACTCATACAATTAACCTTGTAAACCAGTAACTTGACAACTAAAATTAGTTCTAAACCAGAAATATGATACATGAAATCCAATACATGCTGCAGCCCCAGGAGTTTCCAACTATTGTAAATAATTTTGTTCTTGCATTCTTCCCTATTGGCTCTCTTAAATAAATAATTAGATCAGTATAATTTAGTAAAAATAGTTAATTGACAAGTCCTTTGGGTTCGATAATTTGGTTCTTTTGAGAGCCACTATATTACTTGCGCGACCGCGTACACTTGCGTGACCGCGTACACTTGCGTTTGCAATTGGGAGCAACAAGTTTTTGGTGCCGCTGTCGGGGACTTAGAAATTAACTATTTGTCTAGGTTATATTTTTGTATTTTTTATTTATTTAAGTTTTTGTTTTTATAAATTTTTTTGTTTTAGTTTTTTTTTTTTTTAATAATTTGATACTATTATTGGTATGGATGATTGGGATAAATCGTGGTTGGGTGATGAATGTCCTTTATGTGATATATATGGTCGTCAATATATTCAATGGAATAGTTGTCCTAAATCTTATTTCCTTCCCCCGAACCCCTATTATGATTCTTCTGTTATTTGTGATGTTCGTAGGGGCGATGAAGCGGAGAATGCAAAACAAGAGGCGCGCAATGTGAATTCACTTATGGAATGTACGAACATGCTGGACAAAGTTAATTCAACAATCGCTGAACAAATGTTTGAATGTGTGGAAGAGCAAAAAATAATCACAAAACTGCGAGATGCGCTTGACGCTATTCAATTAGAAATTATTGTCCTAGAGAATGCCGCCCAACAAAGAGAAAGCTATGAAGAAGCAGAGATAGTGAGTCAATCTTGGCTACAAGAACAAACTCAACTTCTAAAGTTTCATGAGTCTATCTGTGATGGTCTGACATACATGACAAGACAACTGATTAAAGGAAGAGTTGAGCTCACACAATAAATAGATCAATTTGTCTAAGATATTCATGACTTGGAGACTCACTTGAACAAAAAGATTGAGGTGTCTGATGCCGAATTATCAATTGTTGTGGATGATGATCAACAAGTGGAGCAAAAAGAGGAATTTCAACCATTAAACTACACCTTATTTCTTAATATCGATGTTGAGAAAGAGTACAAAAGTGAGAATGTTGTAAATAATGTTGCTTTGGAGTTGAGGCAATTTGAATCTCATTCAAAACACTTTTCTTTAAAATCTGAACTAATGGATGAGTGTATTGATGAGGAACAAGACCCCTACATTCTAAGGTTTTTTAGTCCACATAGACAAAACGACATTCCTCACCTAAGGGCCAAGAAGTGCAAGATGCGACATATATTACTTGGTTCCTTTATATTTATACCACCACCCCTTGAGAGGAGCATAATATTGATGCAAAGTTAGGGGTAAAATTCATAAGTTCAAAGTGGAAAGAAAAGTGGTGAATTTATTTGTGTCGTGCCGCGACGTTACATTACGCGCTTATTGGGAGGCAACCCAATTTATAGTGTAACTTCTTATTTTTATTTTTATTTTTTATTATTATTATTTTATTTTTGTGTTGTTTTTACAGGTTTTGGAGAAGTCTGAGTATCCAGAATTTGGAGCTAAGGAGCACGTTTGAGCTTAAGTGTAAGATGACGACCCTTGATGAAAATAAAGAGAACATGCTACTAGCTAGGCTTAAAGGCCTCAGGAAGTTTTTCTAACCCTTGTTTTTAAATTTTATTTGATGCTTTGGGGACATAGCATCTTTTTAAGTGTGGGGTGAAGGAATAACTTCCTAGTTTTTATTGTTTTATTGAGTCTTTTATTTTTTTAGGATGGGTTCCTGGGCTTTTATTTTCGGTTCTTTTCCTAAGGATAGTCCCTTTGAACCGAGTGTCTTTTTTTTTTTTAGGAATAATTTTTTTTTTGAGAGAAAAGAAAATACCCTTTTGAGTGGTGTGATACTTGTTATTTAGGTCTAATTTTTTAGTAGTACTTTCTTGTGAATGTTTGATTAAAAAAAAATGCAGACTCTTTGACACCTAAGCTCATGGTTGTGACTTTGTATATAATTTATTTTATTTTGTAGTTTGTTATGATTCTGTCTCTCTTAGAAGTGGAATTGATCCATCTTGATTGATACTTGTGCCATGGGTGGTGAGAATTTCTTTATTCTATGTTTTGCATTTTAGTCTAGAATTTGCCCTGCATGTTATTGCAACAAAATAAAAAAATGTTGATTTGCTTAGGAGATGATAATAGGTTTTCTTTGATTTGTTTGGTAAATTTTAGCCTTTTTAGATATTATATCACTAGTTAGCCTTTTTGAGCCTATAGCCTTTTGTTGGTAGCCATATTTTGCCCTTGACTATTTGTTGAATCCCTAGTTTTTGCACCTTGCTTTCTTGAGCATTATAGCATAGACTTATTCTAATTATCAATTTTGAGAAAAAGGGATGGTTGAGTGAAAAGGTAATCAATGATAGCTACAAAGTGCTTAATAAGCCTTCTTTGAAAGAATGTGATGTAACAAAAAAAAGATGAACAAAAGAAGTTACCTTGATGATGGCCCTGGTCCTTCCAAGGACATCGTGCACCTTAATGCATGTAAATACGTAAGTTGAGGATGGCTATTATGAAGGAAAACTTTAAAAAAATGATTGAAACATTCTTTAGATGATGAGAATTACTTGTGAAATTGTAAAAACTTCTAAGGGCAATTGAGATAATGTCATTGCATCCAAAATCGCCAAAAACTTTAGCAGCATTTATATAGAGTGTTGTATGCAATGACATTAAATCAATTGTAGTTATAAGTTTTTACAACAATAAATATTGTTGCTAAAAGTATTCTATAACCACTAAGGTTAGCACTTAATGAAGAACTTAATCTTAATCATTCAGATCTTAGACATTAAGTGTGTTCAACTCTAAAAGTAACGAAAACGATCCAAACAGTCAAACTACGTAACATAAATTGAGACGAACTGAGTAGTTAGGAAGGCAAGAGATATATACCATGGCGAATAGATGAAGAGATGAGAGAGAAGCAATGGAGACGAGAATAAGTTGAACTCCGGCTAGAAATGAGGGAGAACGGCAGAACATTCCGATGTAACAACTACATTTTATGGTGTTCAAAATTGAAATGAAAGATTTCTCAAAAAAAATTATAGTAAAATCTCTCGAAAATAATGGTGGACCTTAAAATGTTAATATTTTGATAGATTCAGTGAATGAAGGTCAATTTTACATTCGAATCATTAAAGTAGCTTATTAATTTATATATACTATATTTGTCCACTTTTAATTGTCATATTGCATTTTCTAAAAGTCAATTTGACTAATTTTCAAAGTTAAATTTCATTACATTCATTCAATATTTTAAACAAAAAAACTTAGATATTCCAAAACTATACGAAAAGTATTATAAATTCTAATTTTTTGCATATCAATATAATGAAAAATACATCGTAAAATGTTAGTCAAAGTTATTATCGTTTGACTTCAAAAAAGAAAACTATGACAATTAAAAGTGGATGGAGGTAGTTGAATATTTATTGAATTCACATAAAAATAAAATTATTTATTATATATAAAGTACAATGAATACATCAAAATGATTGTATCTTACTAATTACATTTACTAAATTCATACAAAAATATATTTATTATACATAAAGTACAATGTATGTATATGATTCATTCTAATATATATTTTTTTGTAAAATAATGTATTGTTAAATAAATTCAATAATTCATTATAAAATTGAATTCATTATACAAAATGTTCATTGTTTCTTAATAATCAAATTATTATTCATTATATTTTTACTAAAAACATCCAATGTATGATGGTAAGAATAAACTATATAAGTAACATAGGAAATTTCTTGAAACCATATCCAAAAATGGCTTCTCATTTAAAAGATATAACAAAAATCAACCATATATTTGTATAGAGGTCTTCTAAAAATATATTATCTTATCGAAATAAGTGATTTTTTTCATTGACCCAAATCGGGTCCGGAGGAAAATGTTGTCTTAGAAAGATTATTAATTTATCGAGTATTAAATTAGTGAGGTTGTACTGAACTTCTACTTTCTATTTGTTTGGCCATCCATAATGATCCAAGTGCCAGATTATGCGGCAACTTCGGGTTTCTTTAATTTATTTTTTATTCTTAGTATTAATTACTTGTTTTCTAAATAATATTTTAAGATTTATTAAAAATCAATTTATAGGGATAATATTGAAAATGGATCACTTATTTATACTCTAAAAAAAAACATTTAAAGTAAAATCTCACAAAATTAATGGTGGACCATAAAATATTATTATTCTGAGAGATTAAATGAATGAAGGTTAATTTTGATTACATTAGAATCATTAAAGTAACCTATTAATTTATATGCTATATATGTCAGCTTTTAAATTGTCATATTACACTTTTCAAAAGTCAATTTGACTAATTTTCAAAGTTAAATTAGATTACATTAATTCGATATTTTATAAAAAATTAGATATTAAAAAATTATTCAAAAAGTACTATAATTTCCAACTTTTTGCATATCAATATGATGAAAAAAATACATCGTAAAATATTAGCCAAAGTTATCATCGTTTGACTTAAAAAAAGAAAACTATGACGATTAAAATGGACAGAGGTAGTATCATATTTATTGAATTCACATAAAAATTAGAGAAAGTCAACCCTCATACAAACCAGTGAACTGTCTTTGCCTCATCGGAAACAATAGTAATAGCATGCCTAGAATGCTCACAGAATCGGGCCTCATACTCAGTCACAGACAAATTGCCCTATCTCAAGTTCTCAAACCTCAGTTTACTCCACTCTCCAAGGAATGAAGCAGTATTGGGAAGCACTGGAAAACACATCTCACTCTACTGGAAGAGATCCAACTAGTCTAGATCTCCCAAAAGTCCTCCACCACTCACTGGCGCATTTGCGTAGTTGAAGTGCAATAAAATGAAAATCACAAGCATCCATCATACCCACTTCCTCAAGCATCTCATGGCACAAAGTCAAGAACTCATGAGTATCATCTCTCTTACCACCTTGAAACTCGGGTGGTTTAATCTTCTGAAACCAGAATAATCTTGGGAGCAATTTGAACACCTATAACCGGTGCTAGAACCACTAGTGATTGACCCATCTGATCCTGAATACCCGAAGTCTGTTGCTGCTAACCTAGAGTCTGCGCTCCTAATTCAGCTTGAAAACCAAGTGGTGTACCTATCGCGCCACCCTAAGAAAGGTTCTCTAGCGCACCAAGTATCCTCAACAAAGACCCCTGAAACAAGTGACCTCCAAACCTGTGAGGAACCTGGTTCTAAGCAACCTCAATATGTGGCTCAACTAAAGTTTCTCTAGCTCTGCCTCTAGCTGGTGCCGATTCATGGGCACAACCTCTAGCCGGTGTAATTCCATGAGCATGGTCTCTAGCTCTAGCCCAACCTCTATCCCTAGTTGAGGTCTCAATAACTGCTCCCCTACCTCTGGAAATAGAAGCTCTAGTCCACGACATCTGCCAAAACAACATCCAACAACTAAGCACTAGCAAAGGAAACCACGGACGATAAGAAAGAATGAACAAAAGAAAGTTTCCTAACAGTCTTCATAGCCTCTCAAAGATAAGAATAGACGTATATGTATCCTTGAGTCTCTACTTAAACTTGGCTTGTACACACATGAGACCAATGAACCTAACTCTGATACCATTTGTCGTAACCCAAAAATGGACGTGATGACACTTATCTATTCCCAGAAACACAAGTCAGCCTCAACCAAACGAAATGAAAGAAAAGCAGAAAGATAAAGCAAACACAAGACAAAGAAGCCAGGGGTGAGTATCAACAACATGGTACCCAACAAGCAACCTAACAAACCAAACAACTACCTAGAAATCAAATACTCATTTTCGTTCCATCCAAACCTCCTCAAACTACAACTTGCATAGAAATCTGTCCAACCTAACAATTCTACAATAAACAGGTCACAAGATTCAAAATTCACTGTCCAAAAGCCACAAGTCAAGAACCAACAAGCATCAAGTAGTTAAACCACAAGTATCAAGTACATCAATCGCTTTTAACAATAGGTCGATCATAAGCATCAAAATGCATCAAAACACGAGAATCAATTCTCGCTAGAACCATTTTCCATCGGCTCTATATCAATCATTAGTCGAAAATGACCTCAGGTTTATATCAATCACTAGCCAAAAATGACCTCGGGTTTATATCAATCACTAACCATAAATGACCTCGACTTTATTTCAATCACTAGATTAAAATAACTTCATCTTTATATTAATCACTAGCCAGAAATGACATCGGTATCACAAGTTCTTGTCAGAAATGACCTCAACATCACAAGCTTTTGCGGGAAATGACATCAACATCACAAGTTATCACATGTCTCATCACGGTGGCCAACAATCAATTTATTTTTCTATCTACCATATGGTAATTTTCATTTTTAGTAATATTTTCAATTGACACAATAAAATAGAAACTGGAAGTTAGAAAAGAATTGAAAAGTGTAAGTTACTTTGCAATTAATAATGTTGCTCTTCGTTGTGTTTATTTAATTTTTTGTTTATATGAAGATTGAAGAGGTTTATAGTACATTCATGCATGGACAAAATCACTATGTTTTGACATAAGAAAAGTAAAAAAATTGTTAACGTACGTATTTTGATTTAGTTTTGAATTATTCTATTTAATTATGTTACATATTGCAATTGGACATATAATATCAAAAGCTAGGCAAAGATGTCTTCGTCAAGAAACAACGATGAGAAGTTGAATATAAGGAATAAGTTGGAAGAGGTGAGAGAACATATACAAGAGCGAACAAGCTACGTTAAACCACTTGACCAGGTACAAGTGAATCATGGATGTAATTCAAGGAGAGTTGATGCCTCAAATCAAATAAATAGATTGAAAGATTATGAGACCAAGCTCAAAGAAAAATTGATGGAGAAGGGTGTGAGTTGCTACAAAAAAAAATTAATTTCTACTAAGATTTAGGACTTCCCCAAATTTGTTATTAGCTAACTTTGGACTTCCAATTTTATATTCTAGTCAAGTACTACTTTTTCTTATGTTGAACTTTGCTTTATTTTATTTTCGGATTATCATATCATCATCATCATTAGAAAATTATTTGTCAAATTCTATGGCATATATGAAGAAGAAAAATGTTAGCTGAAAAAAACAGTCTATCGATATCTGTCTATTTAGATCTGATTAATGATTAAGATTCAGATCTTCATTAAGTGTCAGCCTTACTGGCTATGGATTAATTTTAGCATCAAACAAACTTAATGTCTAAGATCTAAATAATTAAGATTAAAATTTACATTAAGTGCTAGCCTTAGTGGTTATAGATTTACTTTTAGCAGCAATATTTATTGTTGTAAAAACTTCTAACGGCAATTGAGTTAATGTCATTGCATCCAGAATCATCAAAGACTTTAGCAACATTAATGTAGAGTGTTGTTTAAAATACTCATATTAAATATTGTAGTGAGATTACGAGGTAGGGGATTTAAACCCTCACTAATTGAGCTACTAAGATTCTCCAAATTCATTCTCATTTCAGTGGGCTAGTTAGTTTCTTTTTTTCATGTACTCTGGCCCTTGAAAATACATTTGCACAGAACCATTTATCTTAAGTACTGATGATCTGCATAGACAAGCTACTTTATCTTCACATTCTTTCTGTTTCTTATCAGGATCACTATCAGCGACAATTTGAGCCTCAGATTGGAGATGTGCAACCCATTCCTGACGTTTGCAAGCATCCGTGTATGAATACATTGTGTCATAACGAGGTCCGTTCATGAATACCAGCATCCTTAGAGCTAATCCTATGTCCATGTCACCTGAAAATGAAATGCCTCCAAATCCACCACTGTAAGGCCCTCTCCGACCCACTTCTAGTTGATCGATCAACTCCATCGCCTTAACCTGGATCATACATGAACAAAGAACAGGACTATAAATAATTCCATAGTGTACAAGTTAAAGAAACATGTTAAATCTAGTAATGAATGAAACTTCAACTTTGGTCCTTATAATATTGAGACAAATAGATAAGCTCGTTTGGTTGGAGAACTAGTTATCCTGGGATTTGTAACATTTCCATCAACAATGAATGACCAACGAATTTAAAGTCGTAAGTGTAACCTTTGGTGCTCCACAGATGGTCCCAACAGGCAATGCAGCCCGGAGTGCATCCCAACAGGTTAAATGATCAAGCAACTCTCCCGACACCTGTGGCGGAAAAAATGCCATGCTTGTAAAGATTGTATAGACATATCAAGTAGTAGGAAGTCAGATTTTGCATAACATGAAACAACCAAAGATCAACATTCACAGAACCAGGTTTTGATACCTTGCAAGAAAAATGTTGAAATTTCGGTAACTCATCGTATTTTTCAAGTGCATGTCAAAACATATTCATCAGCAACACAAGACATATGCTAACACTGTGATAAATCAGAGATAACAACTAACAAAAAATTATAGTATTAAACCTTTCTTACATCATTTCGTCCTAAATCTACTAGCATGATGTGCTCCGCACATTGTTTCTCATCTTTTAACATCTGCATTTCCAACATCACATCCTCATCAGGTGTCCTCACTCTTCTGCTTGTCCCAGCTAATGGTCGATCAACAATTCTTCTCTGTCAATGGAACAAATGAACATTACAAACTCTCAAAAAAAAGTAATTAAATGTGTGAAACAGAGAAAAAGGGAGAAGAACAATATCATCCCTCTTACTTTCTTCACACGCGTCAAAGTTTCTGGACTCGATGCTACTAAAGTACAGCCTCTGGCCTGATATAGAAAAGATAACATAGTAACTTCACTGAAGCACAGGTAATATCAGACATTTACTCACACTGAAAACACAAAGAACGAACGACTTACTTGTATGTAAGTCATGTATGGGCTTGGATTCACAATTCTTAATGCTCTATAGACTTCAAATGGATCAGCAAATATTCTTCTCTCAAAACGTTGACTTAAAACAATTTGATGTATGTCTCCTGAAGCAATGTGTTCCTTTGCATGTAAGATGGCATTCTTGTACTCCTCACGTGTCATGTTTTCCGTGGTTAACGAAGTTCCAAATTCATGAATACAAAAATCCACAGAACCGGGAGATAACCTTGGACTAAAAAATAAAAATTCAAAATGTAAATAATGTTTCTCAGTTGCTTGTTTTTATGCAAAAAAGGAAAACGAAAAAGGACTTACGACTCGATTCCTTGTACTCTAGACATTAATATTTCCAAGTGTTTCTTCCCATCAAGATAAGCCTCAGGAAGAGAGGAATATTGATCCAACCGCACCCAGTGAATCATATGCACTTTCTGCAGGAACAAGAAGTATTTATCGTGTTCTCATATATATGCACTAAGTGTAAATCAAGAACAAACGGCGATAATAGCTTGACTTTGAAAAGGCCGGACATATAAGAAGTAATGGTAGAGAGACTACTCATAAGTGCAAAATTCGACAAACATCATGATCAAATACAATGACATCCTCATAAAGTCCTAACTGAATATCTGCAAGGTTCCGGCCACCCTCTGCAGCCCTTAGGAATGGTAACTTTTTGTTCTCTACATACCGAACTGTATCATATGAGAAGTAACCAAACCATCCACCCGTTTGAAGTGATATTAATGACAGTAAACTTGTGATTTGATTAAGAAAATGCAGAGTGAAGTGATCATGCCAGCAAATCATGTGCATGGAGCTCAAGCTGTAGTAGCCATCCCAAATACAACAACAACATACCCTAAACTTCCGAATTCTGATGCAAAACTACATCTATGACTAGACTGTAGGTAATGAGATGGAACCGATCAGATTGACTAAATAATATGGAAGCTCCCAACAGAAAATGCAGTTCATTTAAAAAAAATTATTGGAGTTGGTTGAGAATTGGAGAGTTAATATATAATAACTAATACTAGATAACATATTTTTTGATACCTTGAGTAGGTGGTTGTTGGGTTTCAACCTCAGCAACACTTGAAGCAACACTTCCTTGCGATCCACCTGAAAACATCAAAGAATATTTTTCATTAGTCATTCACAAAAAAAACAAATCATTTTTTTCGAGTGAACATCAAATTTACCATTCAGTTCCACATTTTCATTCTCTACATTTGATGTTCCCGTGTTTTCTTCAGCTTTCTCCATGTTAGCAAAATCTAAAAACAGAGAAAGCTATTGAATTTCAAACTAAAAATATTATAAAATGGAAAAGAAAAACTCAATGAAATTTTTAGTGCCGAGAAACCATTATACTATTTGGGAGCTTATAAAGGAGAAACTTTCTAAGTGGGAAGGTAGAATAAATGTGAAGAGGCATTTCATTTCCATGGGTTTAGTAAAATAACAAAATGGCCCTTGGAAAGTGACACATGGTTGTTCTATGAATAGCCTGACCACGTGGTTTAACAAGGACTTTGGAAATTGAACCCAAGAGGTAACCGTTTAATAGTGACACATGTCACTTATAAATTCACTTTATAAATTTTTTTGACCACTTTAAAAAGCGGAAAAGGATGAATGTATTTTTCTATTGTATTTTATTGGTCAAATTTGTTAAATGTTATTTTATCCCATGATTTTTACTTTCTACATTACTTTATTTCTCAACTACTTCAACACATGTGGAAATATTTATGACTCTCATGACACTTATGTATTCAGATGAACACCCTCGCGGTGCCTTAGATCCACCCCTGAATATATAAGTGTATGTTTTCCAGAGAAATCTAGTTGTTAATCGAGAGCGGAGACCTATATTTATTCCTTGTAGCAAGCAATGGTGGGAAACTAATTAAATAAGTTGCTCATACCACAATTAGTGAAAACAGAATCCTCACCACAAAAGGTATCAGGTAGTTCAACATCAATAAGTCCGGGCTTCCATCCGTTGGTAATACTTGCTGGAATTGTCATTGGATCTTCGACCATCTTCTGAGTTAATTTTCCAGCATGGTGGTCCAATATAGTCACATTGTGTTCCTTAACTACAATTTCCATGGATGGTTGAGCTCCCACCACGCTGTATCGACCCTAAGAGAAACAACTATAACTTTTACCTAGTATGATCAACCACAATATACCCAGTGGAATCCCATGGAATCTGGGGAGGTAGAGACGTTATTTCCGATAAATATCTATTTATTATCAAATCAATCAAAAAGCTAAGTAAAACTTTTTTAAGAAAAACTTACAACTCATACAGAAAACTTGGAGCTTCACGATCCTCTTCTTTCACCAAACATCGGTTTGCCAACACCGGAGTCAGATGATCAGAAAAAATGGTTCTATGAAGCGGAATCAAGTTTCCGCTTTTAGAAACTTCAATGAACCTCTTCTCATCCATAACTGAACAAAAGGAAAAAATAATTTATTTATTTATTTTACTCACACACATATCGTACATATCATCCTACTTGACATTTATTGTTTTTTTTGATAGACACTTAGCTCAATAAAAATATAATCCAAAGTAGTATAGAGAATGAAATAACGTAAACAATCCAAACAGCCAAATTACGTCACATAAATTGAAACAAACTGAGTAGTTAGGTACGGCAAGAGATATATACCATCACGAAGAGATGAAGAGTTGAGAGAGGAGCAATGGAGACGAGCAGAAGTTGAACTCCGGCTAGAAATGAGAGAGACCGGCAGAACATTCCGATGACATATAGGTAACTTTGATTACATTAGTATCATTGATGTAACTTATTAATTTATAGTAAAATCTCACTAAATTAATGGTGGACCATAAAATATTATTATTTTGAGATTCAGTGAATGAAGGTTAACTTTGACTACATTAGTATCATGGATGTAACTTATTAATTTATTTTCTATATATGTCCACTCATTAATGAAAGTCAATTTGACTAATTTTCAAAGTTAAATTAGATTACATTAATTCAATATTTTAAACAAAAATAATTTAGATATTCAAAAACTATACGAAAAGTACTATAAATTCCAATTTTTTTGCATATCAATATAATGAAAAAATGCATCATTAAATGTTAGTCAAAGTTATTATCTTTTGACTTCAAAAAAGAAAATTATGACAATTAAAAGTAGACAGGAGTAGTATCATATTTATTGAATGCACATAAAAATAAAATTATTTATTATATATAAAGTATAATGAATACATCAAAATAATTGTATAATTATATTTATTGAATTCATATAAAAATATATTCATTATACATAAAATACAATGTATGTGTATGATTCATTGTAATATATTTTTTTTGTTAAATGATTCATTGTAAAATAAATTCAAGAATTCGATAATTCATTAGAAAATTAAATTCATTATGCAAAATGTTCATTGTTTCTTAGAGCCCACTTGGATTTACTTAAAAAAAAAGTAGTTTTTAAGTAAAAAAATAAAAAGATAAATTTAAATGACTTTTAATGTCACGACCCGATTTCTCAAGTCATGATGGCACCTACTATAACCCACCAGTAGGTAAGCCAACCCGTAACCCGGAACAACAAGTAATGGGTCTGAGGGTAGAAACTAAACAAGAGTAGATAAATAACAATATA
>JAJOOR010015859.1:0-20064 GCA_036250505.1 Solanum acaule | reverse complement strand
TGCTGGAAGAAAATATGTGCTGCTGTCAACGTCCACGAGCAGAAGACCAAGACCCGCTGAGGTGATTCTAAACATTGATATCCAAAAGCCTCAACTGAATAACATTGTCACGATTCTATTTCTTTGTATGGTTGTTGAGTTTAATTGTCTTCATTAGAAACAATGCTGGAATATTATCTCTGTTCTAGAAATCTGGTCATTCCTGCTGAAATATGTCATTCTATATCTATGTTCTACGTCTATATTTCTTAGTTCAGCCTCTTGTATACCAGGTTGCATGAACCCCTTTTGATGTCCTACGATTCTGCTAGTTTAGAAAGAAAGGAGAAGGAGAAAAGATTGAAAAATACTGGTATGATGCCAAAATAAATTCTGCAACTTGCAACAACAAATAAAATCTGATGATTACTCCACACTGCACTATGCATTGGTGCCATAAGTTAACAAGAGCTTTTCTCAAAGCTTCCAATGTAAGCAATGCAAAACAAGCTAATCAAGTTATTGTTAAGGGATGACAGTGTAAGCGACGGATCGTCACACTTGTGATGGGCCGTCAGGCGAAGTGTCAGACGAACGTCAATGGACCAGCTTTTTTATTTTAAATTTCAAATTTTCCAGGACTATAAATACTACTATCATCTTGGTTTATAGTGAAGAACAATGAACACTTGAACAAGTTTTATCAAGAGTTTACGTGATCTTTGAGTTTAAAGTTTGCGTGAGTGGCTAAACCTCATTAGCAAGGTTTTGGAATCCATGACGACTTGACCTAAACAAAGACTATTTACGAAATAAAACATGTATTATGATTGTATACATTATAAGTTCTTTCATCTTAATTGATTTCTAATGGTTGCAAACATTAGAATCTTCAATTTTACTTATTTGAGTTATAAATTTATAATGTGCAAAACATAGTAATGAAGATTTGAGATATAAAAACTTGCCTAAGATTAACCAACTTCGAGTAAATGTCACTGATTTGAGGTAACACTTTTAGATCGAAAGAATAAAAGTGGCATGCATTCAATTTGGTTCAGAAACGATTAAATGTAGTATCTGATATACTAGCATTACCAGATGAGATTTTCTATTTACCCAACATAATTCATACAATCTTGATTTCTCTTTCTATAAATTATCAGTTTAAATTAACCTTGTTGAAAGTTACATGTTATTAATTGATAGTTTGATACTACAAATCGTTCAAATCCCCCCAAACTTTCCCTTTTCTTTGGAAATAAATAGTTAATAATAAATAATTGCATACTACTTAGTTCTCGCCTTATTCCAAATACCCATCTACTAAGCTATAGGTATAAATTTAAAACTACTAACAATGAGGGGATCCTAATTGGAAGATTAGAACTCCCTTGGAGACTGAGAATGTGAAAAATCCCCTGGTGTGCGTAGGAAGATAAAAGGTAAATTTACATTGATGATGCAAAAAAATTATTACATTATTACTGTGTAAAATTTAAATACAA
This sequence comes from Solanum acaule, assembly GCA_036250505.1. Classification (NCBI taxonomy): domain Eukaryota; kingdom Viridiplantae; phylum Streptophyta; class Magnoliopsida; order Solanales; family Solanaceae; genus Solanum; species Solanum acaule. Next base: position 18,577 of record JAJOOR010015859.1, on the reverse strand, counting down.
AAAAAAAAAACATAGAATTTCATAAAAATGCAACAATTGAAGGTTTAAGTGTATATATGTTACACGAAAATGAATATCATTCTGCATATTATATGATAAACATATACTATAATTTTCTTTCTAGAGATTAAGGGCAATTGATAAGACGGCAGCTAGTACAAACCAACCTAAAAAGAAATATCCCACTAATATTGTTGGTTCCACATCTTCTGCCTCCTGTAATTATGTTTATATACAATTAAAAAACGTAAAGTATTATTGATAACTCAAGTTATAATCATTTTCTGGTCTGACTGAAGGAATAATTAATTTACAGTATGTTTGGTGAAAATGTTATCTTACTTATTTTCTAGTATTTGGTAAGTAAGTAAGAAAATATTATCCCAATAGACTTTTTTTAAAAAAAATAATTTTAAAGTGATGTTTTGATATAATAATTACTCCCTCCGTTTCAAAAAGAATGACCTTCTTTCTTTTTTATTCTGTTTAAAAACGAATGACTTCTTTCTTTTTTTGGTAACATTTTAATTTCAGTTTTTCACGTGGCATGTTTAAAGTCACAAGATTAAAGGATAATTTTGTACATTTGACATACCTTTAATTTAGGACCACAAAATTCAAAAATCTTTTTTATTTTCTTAAACTCCGTGCCAAGTTAAACTAAGTCAAGATGGAGGGAGTACTAATTAAGTGATGGAGAAAAAAGTAGTACCTGAGGAGGAGGAGTCCCCGTAGAGGGCGGAGTTGGATCAACCTCAAATGGCCATTTGTAATCATCCGGTGCTTCACTCCTTACCAAACTCCAATCATACAGCCTTCTCTCCTCTGGTGTTGACAAAATTGAATATGATTCCTATATATGTCAAAACAATAATTAATCTCTAAAACTTTGTTTTTTATTAAATGAAATGAAATTAATACTTTTAGGAGTTGAAGCTTCTTGTTAAGCTCTTCTTCTACCAATCCCTCATTCATAATTTCTTCAACCTTTTTCTTGTACGCTACTGGAACCTATATATATATTGTACGAATACAAGTCAAACACTAAGAACAAACATCAAATGAATTAATGGGTGAAAAAGAGAGAAAAACAAAATTAAAGAGATGTTTTTTGTGTGGACCTCAGCATATGAACATTTTCTTGAAAGTCCTAGTATTCCATAGTGATCTATATCTGTTATTGCTGCATTCTAAAATGAAACTTATTAGTCAAATGAAGGACAAAAATAAAAAAATCATAGTTATTAAGATGAACAAATCAAATTTAAAATCTTCGAAAACAAAGTTTAATTTCAAGACACTTTTGCAGTGATAAGAAAAGTGAATTGTAAAAATAAATGAAATGGAAGAAAGCACCTATGCCAAGAAGAGCTTTTTCGACGTTAAGAGCAGAGATGATAGAAGGGGAAATTTCAACAGGTGAGGTTTCATTTGTGCCTATAGCTGAGGCTGTGTCGCTGCTGGAGTTTCCAACTATTAAAACCAATTTTCTGCTCTGTTTTCGGAAACTTATAAAACAAGATATATTGGAGGCTATGTAATTCTGAGTTGTAATTGTTGGGAACTTTTGGGTGTAAATGTTGGGAGTTGCAGCCATCCTGGATATAGATTCTTCTCTATATTTGTTTTGCTTTCTTCTTTACCAATTTAGATAAATAGGATGGGCAATTCAGCACCTTTCATTCCCAATCTATTACTATTAAATAACAATATCTTTCATTGTATAAATCAAATTTACAACAAAGTCGTTGTAGTATAGTGGTAAGTATTCCCGCCTGTCACGCGGGTGACCCGGGTTCGATCCCCGGCAACGGCGTTCGTTTTTTTTAAAGCAACTAACCAGATGAAAGTTTTATACATAAAGTTCAGGTAGCCAACCAACTGAGCTACTAAAATTCTCCGGATTTATACATTTTGAGAAAGTAATAATGATCCACTGCTGGAAGAAAATATGTGCTGCTGTCAATGTCCACGAGCAGAAGACCAAGACCCGCTGAGGTGATTCTAAACATTGATATCCAAAAGCCTCAACTGAATAACATTGTCACAGTTCTATTTCTTTGTATGATTGTTGAGTTTAATTGTCTGCATTAGAAACAATGCTCGAATATTATCTCTGTTCTAGAAATCTGCTCATTCCTGCTGAAAAATGTCATTCTATATCTATGTTCTCCGTCTATCTTTCTTAGTTCAGCGTCTTGTCTACTGACACTACCAGGTTGCATGAAAGAAAAGATATAAAATGGCATGATGCCAAAATAAAATTCTGCATTTCCACAACTTGCAACAACAAATAAAATCTGAACATTATTACTTAAAACAGCCTCTCTAACTCCACGAGATAGTGGTAACAGGGGCGTATACAGGAGGGGGTCACCGGGTTCACGTGAACACATGGTCCCCTCCCGAAATCATATATTGTAGTGTTATATTTTTTAAAAATATTTAAATATAGATGTGTGAACCCAGACTCAAAGTATCGTATAATGTAGTACGATGATGATTGGGTGCACCTATCTAGGTGAGGTTAGAAATTTGAATCTCAGGAATTCTATCAAGGGGGTTCAAATAAAAAAAATGTTGTTGCCTGGAATCAAACCTGTGACCCAAAGTGCACATAGGCGAAATCCTGAACCTCATAAACCATTGAGCTACTCCTTTGACATATGTTTAGAGGGTTCAATTTTAAATATATACACGTACACAAAAAAATTGATCTTATATATATAGTGTAATTTTAAGGGGGGTCGGATGACTCCCCTGGACACACTCTACATCCGCCACTGCTTGTGAGATTTCACTGGATATGTTGTTGTTGTATTACTTAAAAATCACTGCACTATGCATTGATGTGATAAATTAACTATATATATTACATATCTTAACAAGAAGGAAAATCTTCCATATGATTTTCCAGGGTGGACTTTCCTGTCTATCACCTAAACAATTACAAAAGATTGAAATAATAGGTCCCCTTACAAAGGGTCTATACTTAGCCGAAAATTTGACGTACTGGACCAAAGATGAAAAACAAGATATGAAGCTCCTGTGAGGTAGCAAATGTTTGATAGAATAGTTGAAGTGCACACAAATTAATCCAGACACCGCTGTTATTAGACAACAAAATAGGATTTGATAGAACTAGAGAGCTTAACAAATCAAACAGTCCTGTTTTCATGGGGGTGGACGTTTGCGTGGATAAATGCATACCACGCAGCAGAAATATAGACCAAAAGACCAGAAGAAACGAGGATTATGAGGAAAGTAACTGATATAATGGTAGATTTAGCTCCACAGAATAGCATCCCAGTCTTGATCTCAATCACATTCAACATAGAAACCATTAGAAACAAGCACCCCATAACAGAGGAAATGGCTGTCATCAACATTCCTGCTCTAAGGAGTGTACCATTGACAATAACACTGAAACCATGAGACAGATCTTCGCTATAGAGAAGATTGAGGGAGAGTTTTATGGCCTGTGCTACTAGTGATGAGAAGAGAAAGAAACTGAACGAAAGCACCTCGAAGATTACTAGTTGTTTTACTGTTAGAATCCCTGGCTGACAACGTTCGCTACTGTTGAGGCTCTTTTGCCCTGGAGATGCAAGAGATAGTCCCACAAAAATGGCAATGGTAAAGAGTGAGTTCACATTTATGACTCCGTCTAGAGCTGTCACGACTACGCTGTGCTTGTCACTGCTGCCTGAGTTTCTGGCAAATGGCAAAAGCAAAGATTATACATATAATTTATTTTTAAAATGAACAAAAAATTAGGGGTAGCGGAAGGGGAAATCAGGGAGGGAATTCCCTCACCAACAAGGTGAAAGTTCAGGTAGCCAACCAACTGAGCTATTAAAATTCTCCGGATTATACATTTAGGTTATGTCTTTTACCAACTATAAAATTTCGTAACAATTCAAAACAAAGCCAGCCAACCATTCTAAACATGTACATAACCAGTAAGCTAACACATTAAAATGCCTAAAAACAAAGGATTCAAACTATACATATACTATCAGTTCTATCACTCCAATTTAACTGATTATAGAGTGAGAAACTCGCGATTTTTCTTGATTACCAGCAAATATTTGTCATAAATATATCTTGCACTTGCTTTATAAGCAACATAATTCATATAAATATTCTTTACTATAACTTTGAAAACTAATCTACATACCCTGAAGGTGCCATGGCTGTGCTGTAAAGCTGAAATGAGTAGTTATGTATTTGTTTTCTAGGAATGTTTACAATGACTGAAAAATGCAATATACAGGCCCTGAGGTTTATACATGTGTATCCTCAATTTGGAGGTAAAGTATTTTAATGCATGATTTGCATGGAGAGAGAGAGAAATATTTTGTTGAACTGTTCATTTTTGGTATTTGGATTAATTTGCTTACTTGAAAAAGGCTTTGATAGAATTTAAATAGAGTGAGTTACAATTAAAGATAATATTCTAAAGAAAAGGTAAGACATCTACAATTTTTACGAGTTCAATCGTTCTTTACAAATATTCTTTTAGTTATATGACTCCCTTTTAAAAGATTATTCTAGCATGTGCCCAATCATCTCAGTTTCTTCGACTCAGAGTTATGCTGACTTGAAAAATGTAAGAATTTTATATACAGTCAAGTCATTTAAAAGGTCACTAAAGATAACTACAAGTTATAAAAGACAAGTAACTCGTTACAACGAATTAAATTGCACTCCCCCAAGAGCTTAGTAGTTCAATATACATCTTAAATATCCAATTTAACATTCAAAATAGTTACATCAATTAAAGAAATTTACTTAACAAAGTAAGGAAGATCAAGAACATATAGGAGGAAATAAGCCCAAGTGACACCAGAAATTCCACCAAAAAAGAATCCACCAGTGAATTTAGCCCATCCATCTGCAGTTTGCAATTGATCTGGTACTTTTTTCCTGCCAGTCAATGTTAATGCTGGTGCTGTTGATGGATCTCCTTCTTTGAATGATGAAATTCCATAAATTGTCAAACACATACTAAGGATCACAACAAGTCCTGCTGCTGCCAAAGAACCAGCTCCCCCTGCAACAATAGTAACAATATTTTCGACACATAACTTAGATATATACGTGTATACATAAACTTTCGAAATAATGATTTTAACAGTGCAATAAGTTGAGTTGCAGAAATTTCAGCATAACTGTTTAGTAAATGACCCTTTTAGACCATGGTCTGAAATTTTGTAGATGTTAGATGACAATTTAATGTTTTGTCTATTTGCAAAACTCTTAAAAACTAGGGACATCTATGGTGTGAATCAACCACGAGTGTTGAGAATATAAAGATTAAACTCATCAAGTTAAAATTCTAAAGTCTGACTTTACCTGCATAGGCTGTGTTTCTTAATGGACCAGCCTTTACGAATGGGCCAACTAGTAAGAAACCATGGGCCAGTCCCACTTCTACTCCCCGGAGAAGTGGGTTCACCGCGGTCCGGTAGGCAGGCAAGTTGGAGAGGTACCATGCAATCAATGGGCTTGAGGTGACTGGAGTTTCAAGACTTCCAATGAAAGGGTCACCATTAAGGGGCTGAATCACTTGGAAAGTAGGCTGCAGAATCAAGAAAAACAACACAAAGCAAACGACTGTTATTGAGTAATAATCAGATCCAACAAACCAAAATTTACATTTTGTTAGAATTTTTTTTCTTGCTCTGTCACTAGCCAAAGAATTAAATTACTGAATTTCCTCTACACAAGTGAAACTTTTTGTGTAATGGCAAAAGATGATTAACAAAAGGTTAGTTCTATATATAGTTGCGCTTAGAAACTCTACGCTCCCTATTAGATTAAGGCATGCTCTTGAAACTTGATTTTAGATTGCAAGTTTGAATTCTAGGTGTGGCATTTTAATAATTTTCATTAGAATTTTAAGCTCTGCCACTTATCTAAAGAAAACACACAGAAATCCAAACTATAGGTGATTTTTTCCCATTTGTCCGAGCCTGAATTACTTGATACATCACAGATTTCAAATTTATGGGATCTAAACAATAACTTAGTATTTTGGTTACTAGGTTCTGAATAGATTATTGAACATATTAAGTGAATCTATTTGACACAAATATAAAATCTACTGATTCGACTCCCGGCTGAGTTAGTTGAGGCAAGTACAAACTGATCTGAACATTATAATTATCTAAAAAAAAAAGTAGTCAAATTCAAGAACATGATAATAAGAAGAGTGATGATTAGTTTTCTTACTTTATCAGCTTGGACAGCCTTGACGGTGAAGCAAGACTTTCTTGTTGAAGGGAAAATCTTAAAAGGTGCACCAGAAATGCCTTTGGGAGTAACAAGGCCATGACCTCTGGTTAAAGACGAAGCAAAGCTGCTCTTCAACTGACTAGCCATTGTGGATGCTGCAGTAGCCATTTTGGGAAATATTGTTTGGCTCTGTTTGTTTGATCAGTTGGTAAGAATATAACAAAAGATGCAGACAAGTCCTGTTAATGACTGGCAAAGAAAATCTTTTGAGTTCACAGATTGGTGGTTCTTAGGATGGATGAAACTCTTACGTGGGAGCTTCTTATTGGTCAGTTTTGAAACATTATCTCTTATCCGAACTGCATTGGTCAAGAATGGATCTAACTTGATTTTTGTAAAAAGAACAGGGAAAAGAAAGTCCTTGTTTACACCCTTCTGTGTGGCTCAGTGGTTTGGGATTGGAATTTTCATGTTGGAGGTTTCAAGTTCGAAATGTCTTGCCAACGAAAGCAATGGTTTGCCTTTTGGGTCGAGCTTGTCGCACCAGACTTGTCTGGTGGGTTACTTCTCCTCTCTTGTGTGTGGGTTACCTCTCCTCTTTTGTGTGTGTGGTTTGCGTGCTATTGCATAGAGGGGTTTTACCTGTGCGCACCCAAATGATAGCGATGGTGGGTTTCCCTTGTCATAAAAAAAAGAAGGTCCCTATTTACACCAAATTGACTAAATAATTTTACATTAAAGAACACAAATTAAATTGAAAAGGGATTAAGTACTTTTGGTATCGTTAATAGTTGAGTTGCGCAATTCAGCCGATAGTCGAATAATTTTTGTTAACATGAGAATCAATGCGGTTGTCACTTTAGCAATTTTGTTGAGTCCAAAGACTAAAGGACAACTTTGTTCATCAAAAATTCCAGAAGGATAACAAAATCGAAACAGACCAAAAGGGCAAAGGCCTGACCCCTCACACGCCTTATAGTAAAGGGTGTTAACTTTTTTATTGAAAGGCGTGTGAGAATCACGCCTTGTAAGGCGTTTTGGCTCCCATGCCTTCCTCTTAACGGGATAGGAGCATAGTTGGACCAGTTTGCTAATGGCAAGTGCATTTTTGTTACGTTTCTAATAGTTTTGAGGCATTTTTGAATCAAAAACCAAATGGATGATATTTTATTTCCAATAGTTCAAAGGTGACCATTTTCCGTTGATTAAATTAAAACAATTTATATGTAATATCTTATATTTGATTCCATTTTTGACATGCATATAAATCACTTTCAAGCCAAATTTGTATTTCGTAAACAGCAATCCATTTAGTCTTTAGACTAAACAATCCAACTTGAACTGGTTGATTTGGAGAAACCAACTTCTTCTTTTTTGATAACCGTGGTGTCTGGATCAACTTTCACACACCTCAGCTAGATGGAAAGAATCATTTGAGATTTGAACCTAAGACCTCATGACTCTCAACCATTTTATTGACCACTAGACCATGCTCTTGAGTGCTAGAAATCACTTCTTTTTTTTCTTTTCTTATATAACCAAGACTAGCTCAAGATTAGCCGTGACATGCACCTAACACATTACACATGTTATGCATTGCGCGATTACCACTAAACTAGAGCCGGAGGCAAGAATTAGAATCAAGAACGAAATGTGCGGATATGCGAGGTTTAAAGTAAAAATTCATTACACTCCTCGAAGAGATCAGCGGTTCGATATACAACTTTGATATCCAATTTAACATTCATAATATTAAAGAAATTTACTTAACAAAGTAAGGAAGATCAAGAACATAAAGGAGGAAATAAGCCCAAGTGACACCAGAAATTCCACCAAAAAAGAATCCACCAGTGAACTTAGCCCATCCATCTGCAGTTTGCAATTGATCTGGTACTTTTTTCCTGCCAGTCAATGTTAATGCTGGTGCTGTTGATGGATCTCCTTCTTTGAATGATGAAATTCCATAAATTGTCAAACACATGCTAAGGATCACTACAAGTCCTGCTGCTGCCAATGAACCAGCTCCCCCTGCATACAATAGGTCGGGTTCATCATCTATTATATATACATAAAAAAAAATTGACCTTATATATAAAGTGTAATTTTCCGACAAAGGAGGTTCAGATGAATCCCCTTCCGCCCCTACTTGTAGTAACATGTTAGTTAACAGCATATAGAACTCAAACTCTTATGTGTAAAAATTGAAACTAGGAATTGGACTTTACCTGCATAAGCTGTGTTTCTTAATGGACCAGCCTTTACAAAAGGCCCAACTAGTAAGAATCCATGGGCCAGGCCCACTTCTACTCCCCGGAGAAGCGGGTTCACCGCGGTCCGGTAGGCAGGCAAGTTGGAGAGGTACCATGCAATCAATGGACTTGAGGTGACTGGAGTTTCAAGACTTCCAATGAAAGGGTCACCATTAAGGGGCTGAATCACTTGGAAAGTAGGCTGCAGAACCAAAGAAGATCAAGACATAAATTAGTTAAAATTATTGGGAGCCAATTAACCAAAGCCTGGCACATATACATGATTGGAAGAGGGTTCAATTGAATTCTATTGTTAAAAAATTATATCATGCATGGTGGAACCAAAAATTGTAATTAGCAAACATATAAGATGCAAAGGGGGTGGAGCTACGTGGTCTAGAGGGTTTCAATTGTATCTCCTTCATAGAAAAATTATATTGTGCATATAGTCGGAATACTTGATATTTAACTTATAATTAAGCATAAAAAAAATCTGAAATTGTATATGTTTGGATTTCATATGTGACATTTTATCATTTTCTGAATCTCGTCGTTAATTAGAGTATCTGATTTTCAAAAAACACAGAAAATATTGATATTGAAAATCAAGAACATGATAGTAAGAAAAGTGGTGATTTGGTATCTTACTTTATCAGCTTGGACAGCCTTGACGGTGAAGCAAGACTTTCTTGTTGAAGGGAAAATCTTGAAAGGTGCACCAGAAATGCCTTTGGGAGTAACAAAGCTGTGATCTCTGGTTAAAGACGAAGCAAAGCTGCTCTTCAGCTGGCTAGCCATGGTGGAAGCTGCAGTAGCCATTTCGCAAATATTGTTACACTTAGGTCAGACAGGACTATAACTAAGATTCAAACATGAACATGAGGATTTTTTTTTATTTTTTGCTGGCAGACAAAATTTGTGGTTCTGAAGGTGAATGACTCTTACGTGGGAGCTTGTGATTGGTTATAAAATAATAAAACGTTATCCCTTATCCATACCTCATTGGTTAAGAATGGATGATCAACACTACATGATTCCTATGGAGCTTTATTCTTTTTTCATTTTTGTAAGTTGCAAATTTTTAATGTTAAGAATCCAATTTTTACATTACTAAATCACTTGAAGATTATTACAAATAATAACACATAATAAGTAAATGAATTTAATCCTCGCACCAGAAGGGGGCAAACAAATGAAGTCGGGAACTCATATCACCTTTGTTGAAAAGAGAGAGGCATTGGTAATTGGATTCCGTCTCTTCTATTACATTTACGTTACATTACAAAGAAGTCATTCACATCATGATCGATCTACGTCCAAGCATAGCGCCCTGCTTGCTTAGCTAACAAAGCTAGCTTTTACTAATGAATGAGCAAACTGATCTTGACTATCACGAGTGGCTCGTTTTACCGGGACGAGAACAAGTTCGACATTTCTTTGTTTCCCTGAATTGGTACACACTAGCAAGTAGACAAACTAGTTTATATATAATTTTCAGTAGCATCACGAAACAAACATTAAACACGAGATTATAATGGATATAAACATGAAACACAGTGCATATATTCAAAGATTAAAATATCAGCTTTTACACCAGATTAGGAATAGACAAGTAGGCTACATTCAGTATTAAATTCGCCCACACGAGCAAATTAAGCAAACTCCAAGGTTAAACACTAATAGTTAAAGGGATAATCATCAAAGTTTCCTGATCAGTGCAGGTAAGGAGCCTGGTAATGGTAGCCATTTCCAAAAAAGTCGTGGCCAGGAGAGAAGTTGTAAGCAGGAGCACCCATGAATGATGGAACGTGGGTGCTGGTCGGTCCAGGGTAAGCATACGGTCTGTCATAAACAGGTTGCGGATACCTATCAGTCATTCTTGGATAGAAGTTCTTCTCAGTGATGACATTATTTACTCGGGGGCCATTTCCGACACCATTGGGACGAGGTCTTTTGGATTGAGGTTTTGCAACTTCAGTTGCCTTTTTCTTGTCGGCCTTCGCTTTCTCCAGCTGATGAACCCTTTTCTGAAGGGGATCCACAAGGTATTGCTCCTCAAGCTTATAGTCTTCAATGCATTTTAATACAGCCTTTAGTGCAGACAACTCTTTCTCATTGACATCATTCTGGAGAAAAAACAATTAATTATTCCAAATGACTAGATAAAATAAAAATTACACCCCTTTACAGCAAGCCTGGAATGGATTAGTATTTAGGTGCCTCCTTGCTCGACCGAGGTCGAGTGTTCGATCCTCATGTAGTGTAATGCCCTAAATTTTGTGCCTTTTTGGCAATAGAGGAAATAGAGTCAGGAGGTATTAAACCCCTGGCCTTTTATATGTAAAGACTTAAGTAAATCCATGAGATCTAATTATTAACGATCCCTTGAATGAAAAATCATTCTCATATGATATGCCAAAAAATAGTTTCAACAAACTTAAAATGATAGTAATTTTTTTTAAAAAGTACTTATCCTCCTCTGATAAGTTGCAAATTATGCACATTTTTGTGTTTCCGAAATGATATTTTTACAATATGTTCACTTTTTAAATTGTGACACCACTAATGAAAAGTTCTACATACACAATTGCACGCCCCAAAGGAACAGGAGGAAAAAGAGGTTTTTATATATGGACCATGACACAACAGTAAACACTGAACAGGCTTCATTTGGAAAGCAATATGATATAAAGAAAAATGTGAAGTCCAAATTATACCAACGCACAAGGAACAAACCTGCACAGTAGGTGATGCATTTCCAGAATTGAGAGGTGTAGATGCTTTGCTAGCTTCATTCAAGTAGGATTTCAATAGAGAAACAGGCGGAAACTGCTCTGTCAGCTCAAATGCAAAAGCTAGATTAACAGCGTCTATATGTCTTCCATTGTTTATCAACACATCAATAACACCTGTATAGAGCAAGCAGCAAACCATTCAAGCAGATAAGAGAAATGAAGCTTTAGCTTATTTTTTTGATAAGTAAGACTGCACTGACAAGTAAAGTATCTTCACAATGTCAGTTCTCTAAAAAACAATTATGTGCAACCATTTATACTGAAGTATGGATCAGTAACCTAGAAAAGAAGGTAAGTAACTAGCTAACAACAAGTTTAAAATGTTTTACACCGTCAATGTATATAAGTAAAAAGCACAAAAAAAGGGAAATATCAAAGATGTGATGTATTCCTTTGCAGTCAAGTGTCTGGTGAATTTGCTTATGTGCTTCAAATCGCTTTATCGTTCTAGCATTATATGTTACTTCCTATTTTTAAAGTTCTCCATTCGTATCAAATTAAGTTATTAAATATCTAGACTCCAAATGAATTAAGACTTTCAACAAGCTAGATGAGAACACTGCATTCTGTAATTTTTACCATGATATAACTATTTTTGAACCATCATAAGATTACTCTTTGAAAAATCAAGGGGAGAAAATAAAGGATTTTAGAAAAGGGGGGGAGAAACAATAAAGAGGCCTTAAGAACTCGTAAAAAATAGAAAATGTAGAAAAAAACCTTGAACAGTTAATTCTACAAGTTATGGAAACCAACCTGGCATTCTGTCAGATAATCCAAGGGAACGACAGAGATCAGCTGTTTGGCGACGACGTGAAACCATGGGTATCAGCTTGGATAAGTTCTCCTGGTTAAAGTTGGAACTAATACTAAAAGTAGCAAGTAGCTGTAAGAATGCATGAGCCTCCAAAGAATTTCCATTATTTGCATCAACGTCAAGTTCATCCAACTTCGGGTTCCACTCTTCAGCAATAGCTTTTGCACGTCCTCTTATATTTTCTGATATTATACTTGAAATGGAATCTATATCCAGGGTGTTCAATAAAGTACTGAGGCATTCCAGCAACATAATACAAGTTCGTCGCAGTCCCAAAAGATTAGCATCTTTTTTAGCATCAGAAATAGACACATCAGAGTTGTAAAACCCGTTCAGTGAATCCAGAACCAGAGAGGCAGGATTGGTTGATGCTCTTAAAGCAAGTGGAATCTCCTCCCTGAGTGCTGCCAGGTTTTTACGGTTGTCTGATATGAATTTGTGCAGACCTTCAGAATCCATATTTTGGCATAGATTCACTAGCTCTGGATAAGACTTAACTTCCACAACACCATCCTGAAAAGATTTCCATGTATCCCCTGTAACATGCCCAATCTCTGTTACATTATCGGGTTTCTCTTCCAGAACAGATGGCTCGTCTTGAACTTCACAATTGATGACAGTTGGTTCCACAGAACAAGGGTTCCTATGCTTCTCCAAAGCAATTGAAATGGCAGAAACTGCTGCATCTCTTTTCTCCTGGAGCCTCTGAAGAGAAGCTTGCTCTTTAGCAATAACAGCTGCTTGACGCTTCTCCAATATCTCTGTAGATTGAACAATTTTTGTCTCAAACTCCTTCTCTTGGTCTTCCAGTTCAGTGAAACGCCTCTTCAAGGACTTCTGAAGCCCATTAAAGTGCTCTTCAAGTTGCTTCCACTGCAGGTTGAGAGTAACAGCACGGTGACTTTCCAACTCAGCGAATGCTTTCTGTAGTTGCTGTATCTTAGATGTTGTGGAGTCCATCAATGTTGCAACTGATTGTGTATCTTCCATGGTGAAACTCCCTGATAAACTATTGAAATTTCAATAAATGCTTTTGAGATAATTGTGATAAAGCAACAAAATGCTCATACCTTTGTCAAATAAAATTCAGAAGTTTTAATGTTAGATATTTATGATGTTGCATAATTATTTGTAGACAGATTATTGAAAGAGGTCATACATATTACACACCTACTAGTACGAAGACAAGCCTAATTAAAATTTGTTTTAAGAATCTCAATACCTAAATTTTTCTTCTAATCCTTCAACTTCTCTTTTTATAAAGTATGTCAGAGTTGGTCATAAATGCTCCTAAACTAATTTCACATTACCAATGATAATAGAGCCTTTCCCAGTACAAAATACCTGCTACTCTTTTTGAAAGAGTTGCTGAGAACCCAAAATAGATCATAGTTACAGGTTCTTCACCTATAGCCAACAAGAGAGAAAATGGCAGACCCAAAAACAGAGGGAGAAAAAAGTTATTTTGGGGTAAGGGGTGAGAGTATTTGGCAATTAAAACAGAGGTTTAATTTTGATTACTTGCAAGACTTTGCAACCCAGGACCTCATTATTTTCAATCTGTATATAGTGATTAGTGAATTATAACATACTGTGTTAAGGTTAAGCTGGTCAATCCCGTAGTTGCGACTGATAATACTAGTAAGTTGTGATCTCTTTTGCATCTTATATGACCATGTCAAAGTTATGATAAAAGACTAATTCACTTAGCTCATTGTACTTGATATTGAAAAAACTTATTGCTACTTCACTTAAGGCATGCATGCAGTAGAAAAGCAAAAATTATGCCAAACACTGCAAATCTTGCCACATTTGATTATTTTTCCTATCCATTTGGTATGGGAAGAAACATAATGATCATTTCTTTGACGTCCTTATTCAGTAAAAATCCTAAATTAGGCCAACAACTACTAAGTATACGTAATTGTGCCATATTACCCGTAGAAACAACAGGTAACTCGAAATTCAGGATCAAGAGATGTAGAAAAATAATACTCCATAGAATGCATTGTCAAAATATCACGTTACTAAAAGAGCTATATAAAAACACAAAATACTTGCATCAATTCTCAAAAAATTTATTTAAAAATAAAAAATAAAAATAATTAGAGAGCCGGCAGCAACATACTCGTCAATAGACGAAGTATAATTTTACTGAAGCTCAAGTATACGACAGTAGTTATACTGACGATCGACAAAATACACTGACAAAATAAAACGATCAACTACTAAAATCCAAAAAAAACTCAGCTCCAACGAGCATTCAAAAAAGCAAACTTCACAACTACTGATAAAAAGTAAAACTCTACTAGTTAATTGTTGACGATAAACACTTGATCTGAAGGTACTGAGTGACAGTAACGAAGGCAACAAAGCAAATTAAATAGAATTTCAGAGTGAACTTACACGATCGGCGTCGGCGGTGATAGGCGAAGAAGAGGTGTCGGCGGCAAATCACGCCGGAGAATTCAGACCATTTTGGGTTGGGGAGGGTTAGGGTGTAGGGATTTGAGGGAGAAAAAAGAGGAAAGTGAAATGGAGAGTACAATTTATTATACAGAGACCACTCACTCACGCAGACAGCGCACAAGCCACAATGAATAAAGAGCTTTCTACTACAGTACTCCCTCCTTTACAGCTTTTTTAAAAAAAATAAAAAATAACACCAATTAATTTATTTTTTTATTTCTTCTATCTCAATTTATGTGATATCGTGATTAGATGAGGACATGACTCAGCTAGCTAGCGGTTGGCCATAAATTTTTAAATATTTTTAGCAAGTCATTTCTGGGTAAAATTTTACATGCGTTTGGCATAGAATTTCAGAGAAATACTTCACTTTATAAAAAATATGTTTTATACTTATAAGTTTTAAAAATTAATTAAAATAGTCATAAGGTTGTATTATCATTTTATAATGAAAATGTTTCATGGAAAGCTATGACAACGAGCATAATTAGTATGAAATTGAAAAAAAAGGAAGAAAACAAAAGGAAAATATCATTGATTTGTATATGAAAAAAATATTGTTACTTGTAATTGGAAGGTGTTTAAGCATTTTGATATCAAAATTAAAATATTAAGTACATATATTAGTGGGTATAAATTGACAAGAATGTGGTCATTACAATGATGTAACTCTTGTAATCACTATTGTCATGATCTACCACTAATTCCACATATTATTCTACTTCATTATACCTTGTAACTTAGGTAACCTCTGGGCTATGACCCAATTTTCTACTCATTATCTTCATATTTATTGTAAGGAAGAATTCTTCACCTATAAATAATGTGGTCTTATTTTTTTATTGGGTAGAGGAGATATATTCCCAAGAAAGATGAGAAGTGTGAAATAATATTTTAGTGTGTAGTAGCGAAAGAGAGAGTTTGAGACAAAGAAAAGTCTTCAACTATATTCACTATACAAAAGAGAGTAACTATATATTGAAGGAATGTGTTTTTTGTGTGGAGCTTTGGACTCTTCAACTAAATTCGCAGTTGTTTGAGTTCTACGACATTATTGGGTTGTTATATCCTGAAAGGGACAAATCGAGAGTGATATTGCTTGACGGTGTAAATTATACCGTAGTGGACTTGAATCTCTTAAAAGAGAATATTATATTCGCGCCTCAGTCTAAATGATTTGTTTATTCACTTTTGTTCATTTTATTTTCAACTGTAATTTATTGTATTTGTGGTATATTACATCAACAAGAAGTGGCTTCAAAAAATAAGTTCAGATAAAAATTGTATACATATGTACACAACAGTATAAATTTTGTACAACAAACTATGAATAAAATTTAGTCAAAAACTATAAATGATGGGTGTTTTTTATAAAATATAAACATTTGAGGTAATTTTAAAATTTCTACAAAAAAAATCAAATACTAAAATTTGGACCAAATACTATTTTTATTTTTATTTTGTAGAGCTTTTTTTGGGGGAGTAGAGGTTGTTTCTTGTCCTTCTGTTTATGTTACTATTGATTGTTTTCTTTTACTCTGATATAAATCTATAATCAAAACTAAAAATTTAACCGTTAAAAGTTAAATAATGTTACATAATTTATTTATTTTAAAAAAACTGCATTAATTTACATAGGCTTCCACGATTCATTTGCTATATATTACAACTAACTCTCACATGCACAAATAATGTATAATCCTATCCACCAAACGTAAGCAAACGAAAAAAAAGATATTCGTTGTCCTGATCATATAATATAATATTCCATTGAGAGTTGGATTATCAACGGTGCAAAAATATGGGAACTCTTGATGTTTTTCTAAAAAAATAATCTATAAAATATTTTTTGAGAACACTACACTTAGAAATATTTTTTTAAAAGGTCGATCAGACACTAATTCAAATATATATTTAAAATTTATTGACCAAATATAATTACTTCTCACCACAAAAATAAATTTTAAAAAAACGTTTTTAAATACTAAAAATTTGATTGAGCCAATTATTAATTAGCTTCGAATTATTTTGATGTTCGTTAACATGTTTTAAAGGTATCGCTACGATCTTAAACAGCCCAATTGTAGAGTGTCCCATTCATTGCCACTGATAATATAGTTGTGAATTAAAATAATTTAAAATTTAAAATCTATTTATTTATTTGTTTGGTTGGTTCATAAATGTGCAATTTGATTTGTGGAAAGGTCAACTATAGCTTAATTTCAATAATTGTGAAAATAAAACAGAGATTTGATTAAATGTTTCTATCTATTCCGTGCAAAATCAAACCCTTTTTTAAAGTTAAAGATTGATCTACTTTAAGAAAAACAATCCCATGTTAGCAAATTAACGAATCATTACAATTTCAAAATTGTTTGCTTTAGTCTTTTAGGTGCTTTTAACTTATTCTCAATTATATATTTTATTATTTCGTACAAAAAATATTTGGATGACTAAATCAAGTTATGATTTGTTCGATTCGTTTAGATTTCAACGAATTAATGACCCATTTATTTTATTAATTCAATTTATTTTGATTCGATTGATTCAACTAATTTAAAACAATATGTTGATATATAACCTAGAATGATCCATGAGAATTTTTATAACTACTCATTCGAGTTTTTCTTTTCAAGTTCATTAAAAACTAGTAAACACTAGTTAATACAAATATTATGATAAAATATATGATTTATTTATTATATTTGAAAGGATGTGAAAAATTAAAAAGTCGGCATTTGAAGGTCATTACATTAATTATAGTGAGAAAAACATGTTAAGAAAAAATCATCTATTTTTTAAAGTTGATTATAGGTTTGGATCAAATTTTCCGTCTAACTCATGCAACACAACATGTATTAATTACTTCATTATCTATTTATTTCCATTGCTCTAATGAAAATAGTAGACTATTTACTAATTTAATAGTACTTGTTATAGATAAATATTTTTATATTTACTTGAATGTTTCTATTTAAATATGAAGCGTATTGAATTTTAAAAAAATATAATTATTCATCTTTTTATCTCTATCTTTTTTTCTTACTTGCTTCAAGTATGCTCGATTGTGCAATAATACTGAATCAAAGCTCACTCTAAGTCATAATTGTCATTATTCTAAATCGTGCCATCTAAATATATTAGTCATTGACTCCTATCTATCTATATATATATATATATAATATTACCTTAAAAACATGAACTCCTAACTTGAATATTAAATTATTATAATATCCCTTACTTAGCTTGTGACTTTTTCGATGAGTTGTGACTTTTTCAATAAGTTGTGATTTTTTGATGAGTTGTGACTTTTTCAATAAGTTGTGAATTTTCCAAAGAGCTGTGACTTTTTCAAAAGGGTTGTGACTTCTCGAAATGGTCATGCCTTTTCAGATAAGACACAAAAAATATTTGTTCATACTACCCTTTGTTGACTATAAATAGAGGGACTTCCTCTAATTTTTCAACCACAATTTTTTTAATCTTCTACTCTTCTTCTTTCATTATAATTTTTTTTGTGTGATTTATTGTCGTTGAGTGAGTTCGAAGTTTAGCGGAATATGAGGTACCACTATTCTGATGAAGTAAGTCGTTCTATCCTAAGAGGGTATATTCCATAACCTCAAGTACTTGAGGAAAATAATTTTGATGATATAATAATTATGTTTTTGCTTAATATATACATTAGTATGTAATGTTTCAATATATGAATTTAACATGATATAGTCTAAATTCATTTGTTTTTGTCAACAATTTCTCTTGAGATGTAGAGCCTGTTTGGATGGGCTTTTAAGCTGGTCAAACTGGCTTAAAAGCCAGTTTTTGACTTATTAGAGTGTTTGACAATTATCAAACTGACTTATTTTAAGCCAAAAGCTAAAAGCTAGGGGGGGGAGCTTCTTTTTTTTTAACTTAAAAGCCCTTTATGTTGACCAAGTATATTACCTTTTTGCCCTTAATTCTTTTATACAATTTCCAAATTGCCCATATTGAATTATTATTATTAT
>JAJOOR010015857.1:0-21275 GCA_036250505.1 Solanum acaule | reverse complement strand
TATTGCAATATTTCCCTAATGTAAAAGTAAATGAAGGTATGAAAGGTGTGAACTCTTACTAGAGCTTTCTTAAGGGTTTCTACATAGTGTAAGGGAGGATATGAGACTTCTCTTGCACATTGCACTTGTGGGATCCTAAGAGATGGTTGTAGTAGTGTTCTCTTATGATTTCGATGATTATGACTTATGTATGTTGAAGCTATGTTATGTATGATCATTATGAATATGGTAAGTTATGATGAAATATGATCTTATGAATGTATGCATGAAGTAGGTTGCTTAATGTGATACTTGGCTTTGAATAGGGTTATGGGGTTTTATTCTTTGCATTGCACTAGTATTGCTTGGGTTGTCTACATGTTGGGATGATATTATGTTGGTTTGGACTATGATACTTAATTTGCATGCATATTGGATTTACTTGGTAAGAAGCATGTTTTGAATAAAATGTCCTTTTATGCATGTTTCAATGGTTTTTATGCATAGTAGCCATACTTAGTACGTGTGTTGTACTAACCCATATTTTCACCCTTTTCCCAAACATTTAGGTTCGGGCCGTTGAGGATTCAAGCTTACTTCTCAAGACACTTGGAGTTGCTTCCCGAAGTTGGTGAGTCCTCATGTCCGAGGACAAGACCATATGATCTAGCTTCTATGTTTAGTTCTTTGCTTATGTTGAAAGACATTGTTGTACTTTCTATTTTCAAGACTTCTTATTGATGTAAGGGCTAAGTCCCATTTTCGATACTTCTATATCTAGATGGTGCATTGTGACGAAGTTAGATTCTATTTTTCATATATGAAGTGAAGTTGAACTTCCAAAGTAAAAGTTTTAAATTTTCCGTGATTTTATTCTCTGATACATGTTATGATCAATGCTAAGGGCTTGTATAAGACCTCTTCGAGGTCGAATACGCGGGTAATGACTAGGGGGTACTCTCTGGTCGTTACATTTATATAAGCCTTTTTACCCCCAAATTTCCCAATGGAAATCATTCTGTCCAAACTCATCAAAAAGAAGAGCTCTCAAATAATTCTCTCTCTAGAAACTTGAAGAAGAAGAAATAGAAAGATTCACCTAGGGTTTTAAGTCAAGGTCTCAATTCCTCCATTGAAGGCTAGCTTTTGGATTCAAGGTATGATAGTTTTCATCCATGGATTCCTTCCATTCATGGAGTTCCCAAATTCCTCTATTTCTAAAGGTAGAATTCCCTAATTGAGTAAGGGTTTTCTTCAATTATCATGGGTTCTTTTCATTATTGATTTAAATGATTGAATTATGATCTCTTTTGCATAAATTGATGAAATATGATGATTTTTTGATGATTTTCCCATGAACCCATGTAATCCCCCATGTTTTCAAGTTATGAATCATATGATGTGGGATTTTGACCTTCAAGGAAGAGTTTTATGAAATTAAGCATGTATTGCAAGCTTTACATGAATTTATGATGAAATTCATATCTAACCCATTTTTTCTAAGCATTGGTGATTGAAAGTAGATTTTGAACCTCAAGAGGTAAATTATGGACTTACGTATTGTTTGATGAAATATATGCAAATGTTTTAAAGGTGCTTTGAGAGTAAGGTACCAATGATGATGTTGTGTTGTGAAAGGATATTCTCACTAAACACATACTAGCATGATGTGAAAGGTTTCCTCACATAAAAAAGATTCTTAGGTTGAAAGACTTTCTCACCTAATTGAATCAAAGAGTAAAAGTTATCCTAATGAACTAGCTTGGTTTGGTTATCCAAGGGCACCTTTCCATGATCAATGAAGTCAAGTAAGAAATGACTATTCCGCGGGATTTATGCTTAGTATCGAGTGGATATTCATGATGAGATGGAAGCTCTCCCGTTAGTAGAGGCCAAGTTTCTAGAAGCAATCTCAAGAGATGGAAGTTGTCCCTCTAGTAGAGGCCGGGTTTCTAGTAGAAATCTCCTTATCCCATAACTATGTGCCACCGTAGTATGTTGTCTCAGATAGACATTAGCTAGTGAATCCATAATAGCTAGAAATTTATGGTCTTACCTTTGCAAGTAGGACATCTCTTTTCGGTGTGGGGTAGGCACCAGATTCTATGTTATTAGCTCACATGGTCTTACATGTCGGATAAGACTAATTCCCCACAAGTAATAATGAACTAAGGTTAGTTCAAGAAGTATCACATATGAGTTCAAAGGTTTTAAAGATGAAGTTAGCTTGCATTGACCATGATTTTTGACTTATGTTTTATAACTCTCTTCTATCATGTTTAGCTTGGTCAATTGCATGTCATGAAATGAAATGTCCCATTTAGCATGATTTAAATGTTTTATGCATAGCTATCATACTTGGTACATTGTTTTGTACTAACGCATACTCTTGCCTACATTTCCCCAAATGTAGGGTCCGATAGTTAGGTTTAAGGGTTTCATGGCTAGAGGTTGCTTTGAGATATATCTGAGCTTTGGTGAGTCCTTATGCTTTGAGGATAGAGTTTTATTGTTTCACCTTCTTTCATGTATTTTCTCTTTTGGACATGATGTATGGGCTACGCCCAATTTCATTCTATTGTATTAGATAGATATGATGAGACAAGTGTATTAGACTTTCGCTTTTCTTTTATAAAATTATTTGGACTTGGACTACTGTTTTACCCTTATTGTTCTATTTCTTATGTTATGAGAGCTAAGTGGCTTGTATGGAGTCCTTCAGGGTTCTATACGCCATGTTAAATCTAGGGGGTACCCTTGGGTCGTGACAGATAATGATGTTAGAAATATGGATGACATGAATTCTAAGAAGAATAAAGCAATTTGGTTACCCCGTGTTCCTAAGAATGCTACCTTCAATGTAACAGAACTAATGTTGCAGCTGATCAAAATGAGAGGATTATTTGGAGGTTTTGAGCATGAAGATCCTAATGACCACCTTTCTAAGTTTGTGAATGTGTGTTGACCTTTCGTTGTTGAGGATATTTCACAAAAGTCAATGCGGTTGAGGTTGTTCCTTTTTTCCTTGATGGGTGAGGCTACTATGTGGTTGATCGAGCTGCCACCCAATTTTATCACCTCATGGCATGAATTGATTGAGGCATTCCTTGAGTCATACTTTCCTCCTTCTAAAGTGAAGAAATTAAGGGATGGAATTCAAAATTTCAAAAGAGTAAATGGAGAACACGTAAATGAAGCTTGGCTATGGTTTAAAAGGGTGTCTCTACAATACCCAAACCACGATTTTCTAGAAAAGCTATTGTTGCAATACTTCTCTCAGAGTTTTGATGCGGTAAATAAAGGGCTGGCTAACCATCTCATTCAAGGTGGTATAGTAAGCCAACCATTTGTGGTGGTATCAAGATTTCTTATTAAATTGATGAGAATTAATCAAGCTTGGTACACCAATGAGGATCATGTGCCACTCCCACATTTGGGAATGTTTAAGGAGCAATAGGAGAACAATTGAGAGCGTGATAAAAGTATTGCTAAATTGACGGCTCAACTCAATATTTTATCTAAGCATGTCATAGTAAGTTGTGTGAATTCAATGAATGCAATTGAGGTGGGTCATGGAAATGTTGTCTCGGAAGATGTATGATGAGAAGTTTCACTCAAGAGGTGACAAATCAGTCGGTTTTCAGTTAAACTATCCAAGGCTTACCGGAAATCAAGGTTAGACCGAACACTACAAAAAAAATAGCATTTAGCGACGGATTATAGTGACAAACAATATTCCGTCGCTAAATAACGACAGATTAGCTATGAAAATATAAATTGGTCGCTAAATTATCGGATAATATATTGGGACCTAAATTAGCGATAGAATAGCGACAAAAAAATAAATCTGTCGCTAAATTTAGGCGCTAAAATTTGGCGCCTCTATTTTTCCTACTAAATTAGATAATTGCCTATGGAATTCGCGATAAACTTATTTCCGTCGCTACATTTAAGTGTTAGCGACACAATCAACGACGGATTTTTTGTCTGTAATGTTATTGAGTTTTTTGCTATAATTTTTTTTATGGTGGCTACTTTCTTTTTAAACTAAAGAGTGATATATAGCATGAAATTAAAAAAACTTTGCAAAAAGCGTCGCTATCTTAGTAATAAAAAATTCCTAGGGCACAAATCCCTTTCACACAAATTAAATCACTCACTCTCTTCCTCTTTGCTGCTCATTGCTACAAAAAAAATTCCTAGAGCACAAACCCTTTCACACAAATTAAATCACTCACTCTCTTCCTCTTTGCTGCACATTGCTACACATACATAGCAACGCATTCTGTGGAAAGAAAACCTTGCAAACTTCATTGTGTGTTGCTCTATGGGAAGAAATTCTAAGCTCATCTTTCTCTTTGCTAGTTGTTGCTACTCGTTGCTCTGTGGAAAGCTTGTTTTCCATTTTTGTTGGTTCATCAAAAGGTAACAATAGTTTCTATTAATGTCTAAAATTTTATAGTTATTTCATCTCTGGTTCATCTACAGTACTCTTCATCATCTTTTTCTGATTTTTTTAGTTAGGATAACAGTAAAGTTCCTATTATCTACCCTAATCTTTGAATTTATATTTATCTTGTTGAAGGATCTGTTTTTTTTTCTTATTGTGGGTAAAAATGCTTTTTCTGTTTTAGTCAGGGTAACACTATATTTTCTGTTGTATCATAATTGGGGATTTGTTATGCTCCATTATTTGATAATTTTAGATCTTAAAGCTTTCCCCTTTTGATGTTATGGAGAAATTTCTTTGGGATTGATGGTGTGATTGAATAAATGGGTCTATATGTGAGTTACTGTATCAGTCACATTTTTTAGTTTCCTCATTTTGGGTTTCGACAAACTTTTCCATTCTGTGTCTCATCTACATTTTGCTTGCATCAGGTGCAGAACAAGCTACTGACGTTGTTGTCAATTATATTGGAGTTTGGTGCACTTATCTGGTATGTCAAACTGTAGTCATACTGGTTCAGTCTTGAATAAACATTTTGCTTTAATAATTTTGAGAATTTGAATAAACTAGTATGTTGAGAAGTTGTATATGTAATTTTATTGATGAACATGTAACCTTGTGTGTAGCACGCTGGTAATGATCTCTTATTTAGCAACTTTTGCATTTGGGTCAAACTTAGGGCAGATAGGAGCATTAGCTTAAAAATAGAAAGCTTTGCCCTTATTCTGGATCTGCATCTACTCGACTTTGTTATCTTTCTAAGATTGTCAAATCCTAAATATAATTTCTTTATACTTGAAAGTTGATGTTCTTTTGTTGCATTGCAGGTATAGTTTGAGGTTTTTGACTTTAGTTTACTTTGTTCCCAAAATTGAAAGTTAGTTGTGAAAATCGAAAGATAATTTTTTCTACTATTTCAGTGCTTAAGTACTATATTCTTTGCAGATTTTGTCTTACATCTCAGGAAAATTCAAGATTTAAGTCTTTGAAGATTTATTTAGGTAAAGTTTTTCTATTTTTCTTTCTTTATTTATGTCCTTATATCTCTATGTGCTACCAACTTAACTAATACAAGATTGAGGGGTAATTAAATTGTATATGAGTTGATGTACATTAAAAATGATAGATTCTAAAATCAAAATGCACATAGATCATTCTATCATATTGTTTTGTTTATTTTTGTTTAGCCATTTAATATTTGAAACTTAGTTAAACCTACATAAGCTAGACTTTCACCCTTCCCCTGCTCTCTATTGTCTTCTGGTAAATGAGACACAATATTAGATAAAAATGTAGTACTTCTTTTCATTCTAACATTACACCAGTAGTTCTGTATACTTGTTTTTGTGGTAAGTAATCAACAACTTGTTTTATGTGGTTTTTCTTTAAGTTTCTGGTGGTTTGCTGTTTTGTGATGCTGTAAAATCTGGGAACTTAGAGGTTTTCTGAATTTGTTAAAATAAAAGCACAAGCAGAAAATACATGAATTTGCTCGCTGGAAAGCTTCTTGATCCACATATAATAAAAGGATGGAGTACTTCTTTTCCTTCTAACATTACACCACTAGTTCTGTTTACTTGATTTTGTGGTAAGTAAACAACAACTTGTTCTATGTGAATTTTCTTTAAGTTTCTGGTGGTTTGCTGTTTTATGATGCTCTAAAAACTAGGAACTTAGAGGTTTTCTGAATTTTTTAAAATAAAAGCACAAGCAGAAAATACTTGAATTTGTTCGCTGGAAAGCTTCTTGATCCACATATAATAAAAGGATGTAGTACTTCGTTTCATTCTAACAATACACCACTAGTTTTGTTTACTTGTTTTTGTGGTAAGTAAACAACAACTTGTTCTATGTAGATTTTCTTTAAGTTTATGGTGGTTTGCTGTTTAATGATGCTATAAAAACTGGGAACTTATAGGTTTTCTGAATTTGTTAAAATAAAAGCACAAGTAGAAAATACTTGAATTTGTTTGCTGGAAAGTTTCTTGATCCACATATAATAAAAGGATACGGTTTTTGTTCTCTATATACATTTCAATTAAAGACTTCTACTTTAGTACTTCTATGTAATTTCTTTAGTTCTAATTTTTTGAATAACTCTAATTATTTTGTATTTTTTAACATTAAGTAGGAGTATGGAACATCTATAGCGTAGTTGGATGTACAAGATATTAGATGGTCGAGGGGTTCTAAATTCTAGTTTTATAGCCGGTGTGAATGACTTTCTCAAGTTTGCATGTTCTCATCTGAATCGCATGAGTGGTAAGGAAGTTAGATGTCCATATAAAAAATGTCACAACATTAAATACATGAATGTTGAAACTATTAAACTACACCTTCTTTATTTAGGATTTGTTGAGAATTATTTTGTTTTGGAAATATCAAGGAGAAAAACAAGTGATCGGTGAAGATACTATGGCGTAAGAAGGCAGCGAGAAGGTACAGTGATTTTATTTCTTGCATAAAAAAAGAAACAGTTCAGCCAAAATATGTTCCGGAAGAAACATGGGAAAGTTGGATGAGATTTTGGAAAGATCCCAAGGTTATTGAAAAGTCAAAAATAAATTCAAAATATTGGTGTGGCGGTCAGAATACAATTGCAAAGGGGACTCACACGGAAGGCTCTATTACTATTGGAGAGCATTGCAAAAGACTTGCAAGTATATTTTCGCACACCTTTAATTTACTTTATATGCATAATCTTAACCCTTCGGAACATTGAAGTGCCTTTGTATTTTTTCTGCAATCCCGCAATTCGAGACTAGAAAATGCTTTCTCCTTAATACTTTCGTGGGAAAGAACTGATAGTTGTTCTTGCATTTGAGCCTTCTCTTTGTAACATTGAGGCATATCATCATATTATTTGTGCATTTCCTACAATTGTTTAACCAATTTTCTGCTTTGATATTTAATCTTGAGAATTAAATTCTTGGAGCTGCTCTTCTGCACACTACTGATTTTGGAAATCCATGTCTTGTTGGTGGGGGGTTTGTTTATGAAGGGGGGTTGCTCTTCAGCTGGCTCTTAACCATGATACATGGTGGCAATGAGTACTAACTGTGAATATGAATAGTAGTAGATAATATCGTATTAAGCGAACATCCCATATAATCTTGTGTGTGCTAGGTAGTGTCTTGCTTTCTGAAGAAACGACACTCCACAACACGCATATGGTAAAATATAACATGTGATCTCTATTATTGATAAGACTTTGTTGCTATAATTGTATAAAACTTCTTTTTTACTTATTTGGTTGTCATGTACACTTGTGGTGATATGTTTATTTTACCACACACTAAATGTTTGACTCAACATATGAATTACTTCTTACTCAATCAAATTGAATGATCGTCATTTCTCGCCTTGATATGCTTCCTCACTGTTTTGGGTTCAAACAATATGAAGCAGGGAAGTATATCTCAAATTCCCTCATGTTTTTAAGGTATTTGAACACCCAACTTAAATTTTTAGGTTTTGTGTACTACTGTTAAGGTTTGAATTAGTATTTTGTGGATGTAAGATTAGTTCAATTAGCTTGCTTTTAGCTTATCCTTTTGTAATGAACTACTAATCATGAATGAAAATTTCCAGTTTTCTACATTAATTTTGCCTATTTTCCAGTTTTCTTCATTGATTTTGAGTTTTGTTGTTGATAAAGTTGAAATTGACGTAGTAATTTAGTGTGTTTGAAGATATTTAGCATCAGTTTAGGTGGTGGGTGAAGTTTAAGTGCGTCATGTGCTGCTAAAGTCTAAAATTAGAACACAGTTTTTTCGTACCTAAAGTTGTGTAGGTATTTCCATTCAAAATTTCATCAAGTATAGCTGAAAATGGAACATATTGTTTTTTTTTCTGTCATCAGTTATAGGGGGTAGTACTGCTGCCATAGTAGGCACATCCCAAGGAAAAAAATTGGTTTACATGATGATTTTGAGTTTTTTGTGGTTTTGAAGTTTCCCAAGTATTTTAGATTGTTTGATGCTAAAGATACTAGGAATAAGTATATTGAGGTTGTTGAAAGAGACCCGCAATTAACCGTTTTTATATCCCAAGTATTTTCACATTTTCATATGTTTTTAATTTTTTTTTCCTTGTATAGGCTATTGAAAAGGGTCAAGATCCAACACCAAGTGAGTTACATTTGCATGTCCATACATATGGTCATGATGGAAAATCTTTTGTTGTTGAATGAGCTCGAATTGTACATGTAAGTCCAATATTCTATAATTACATTCACTTTATATATTCATTGGTGGAAAAACTGTGTAAATCATTTTATTTTTTCAGTTAACAGCCTCTCTCTATTTTCCCCACTTTTATACCCAAAGAATTATAGGTATATGTGTAGTGTGTGCAACTACTTATTGTTTGGACATCATAATAGTTGAATTCCTCAGTGAAGGTGCCAACAATTTTTATGTTTCTGAAATAACTTGACATAGTCCGGTCTTCATATATATATGGTACAATAAATACTTCAAGCTGTGCATTCTCTGTGGGTTAAAAAAAGAGCAACATAGACCTGAATATGCAAATAAAAAGTTATCTAAGATATCGGCATAAACTATATGTGACTATTGTTATTGTTGTGGTTGCTATTAATGAATTTAACTGTTTATCATTCTCTTTAATAGGAAAAGTATCTAGAAATATTACATAATCAAACACAAACTCAATCTAATGTTGATCAATTGCAAGCATATTATCAAGCCGCATGAGGGGAAAAGAAAAGAAGGATATATGGTTTTGGATCGCAAGCAAAATCATTTTACGGGAAGAATTTTTGTGCCCCAGCTTCTGGATCTGATGTTTCATCCTCGATACCATGTACGAATGCTCAAACAACAACGGAAAATTTGGATGACTTTATGATGCAATTGATTCCTTCACTGACTGATCACTTGCTTCTTGTATTTGTTGAGCGGGTATGTGAATTGATTTCTTCGACCTCATTTCAGCCAAACACTCCTATGACACCCGTTATTCCTATTCCAGCTAATATTGATGTGGCCAATGCATCGGTTTCTAATGAAGAATGTGGTTCTCCGATCTCTCGTAGTTAGTTTTGTTGGCTAGTTATTAATTTTGTTTGGAAATTATCGTTGGGGTTGTTTTAAACTTAGTTATACACTCTTCAATTTTTTGTGTTTTGGATCAGCTAGAATATTAGTTTCTATGAATTAAGTTAATTTTGTAACTTTATAATATCTGTTTGAATATGATTTTTGATAATATTTTTGTCACTAATATATTTAAAAGTAATGGCGATAAAATTTTGTGACAATATTTTCGTCGCTATAAAAAGGTAGAAATGTATAAAAAGTAATGGCGACAGAATTAGCAACGGATTTGCAATAATATTTTCGTCGCTATAAGAAAGTAGAGATGTATAAGAAGTAATGGCGACAAAATTGGCGACGGATTTGCGATAATATTTTCATCACTACAAGAAAGGTAGAAATGTATAAAAAGTGATAGCGACGGAATTAACGACAAATTTTCGGTCATCAAGACGATGACACAACGAAATAGCTTATAGAATTTGCGACAAAAAGTACAAATATAACGACGTTTTTTTTTTGTCGTTAGTTTTAACAACGGAAGAGATCCGTGGCTAAACTTACGACAGATTTGTTTTTTTGTCGCTAAATGGTTAGCTACGCGCATTATACCGATGGATGAAATTCCGTCGCTAAACACTGTTTTTATGTAGTGGAAAGTAGTGAGGAAAGTTCGGACGGAAATGAATGTAAAGATGACAAGTATGCATCACTTCATGACTTGACTAATTCGGCAAGCACTCCGACCATGGACTTTGTAGCCAAGATTATTGACAAAGTGGAAAGGTTCGATATGATCTTGCAAGAGATGATGAGTTATGTTTCAACATTGTCAACTACTGTGATCCCTCACTTATCATCCATTAAATTACTTGAAGAGAAGATGGGTCAGTTGACTGCCCCTATGTACTCAAATCCCAAGGAAGAATTGGTAGCCCATGTGAATGAAAATCCAATGAATTCTATTCAAGTGTCAACCAAAGTTACTTGAAGCAGAAAGATATTGAAAAATAGAATAGTGCCCGACAAGATGGATGCCCAAAAGGTGGTTGCCGATAATGAACCACCTAAGGAGAGGGTGATGCTTATCGTGACCAACGACACTAACCTACGGTACGAGTATCTATGATCATCGATAATATAGTAACCCAACTAAAGGTTGGGGTCGTTTCCCAAGGGAGTGGTTTGGAAAATTGATAGAAAAATAAAATTTTGCTCTAACTAGTCGTAGCTAAAGACATTAACGAATAAAAACATAGTAAATTAAAGGGGGTGACACAAAAGTGTCAAATATCAATTGGAGGTTTTGTCACAAGTAGTAAAAACAACAAAAATAATAAGAAAATCAAGTATGGGGAAAAGTTCTTGGGATGTGACCGCAATACAAGTTGAGATAAATCGTTGGGTACATGCTTTCGATAGGAAATTTGCAAGATAGTAGGCTAAATTTTAGATGGAAATAAGTTCCCCCTCGGGCAACTTACCCCGTTTCAAATGGGTTCCTCTTGGACACCCATTTGCCGCATTAAGAGCAGCCTATGCCTTACCCCACTCACTCTCTCAAGCTGAGTGTTAGGATATGGGACTACGGCTCACCCTCTCGGGCTGAACCTCATGTCGACCCACTCCTTAGGCCATCAGTCTAGCGGTCTTGGTTTCGCGACCTCTCTCTCGCAAGCCGAAAACACATGGGTGGTTTTGTATTTGCAACTACAAACCCATTAAATTAAACCAGAACCACTAGGTGAAATCACCATTAAAATACATCTAACCTATCAGCAAACAAAACCCAATAATAATATCAACATATATGTGCTAAATCACACCCCAAAAATAGGGGGTTTTTAGCCACACATCAAGAAATAAAAAAATACAACTAAAATGATACTAAAATCAAATGGGTATAAGGAATTAAACCTTGATTTAAGCAAAGGAAGAAGAATGGAGAAGACCCAATTCCAACTTGGGGAAGATGAAATTCTTCTTTCTTCAAGTATCCCAAAAAAAACCCTCTCCAAACTTGATAGAAAATATCCCAAAAAAGTACTGTTCTATTGTGAAAATTATAATAATAATTCGACTATACTAAATTAATAAAGAGTTTAGTTTTTATAAACTTCAAAAATTAGAGCTGGCGGATCGCTCGGTGAGGTTAGTCGCGGTAGTCGAATAACTCGGCGAATCGCCCTTCTACTGTCTCATCGCAGCATTTTCACATTCTGGACCATTAGGCGGTATAGTACTACTTCGCGGAACTATTCGGCGAAGCGTTGACTGCTCCTTTCATCGCCTTTTTGATCCTTTTCCTTCATGGTTTCGCGTACTAGAATAAAGGGCGGAGTGCGTTCCTTCGGCGAAACGCCAAGTATGCTTGGCGATGCTCAGGCTTCAGCTTCTTCGTTCTTTTCAGCCTTTTTGTTCCTTTTTGCGCCTATGTGTCCATGCTTCCACTAAAACTTCAAATACCTGAAACTTAAGAGTTTTCATTCTATATTGAGACAAAATAAGCATTTGAGGACACTATTTCTATAAAAATAAAGCCCTAAATGAGTCCAATTTGTGGACTCATCCACACCCCCAACCTAAACTTTTGCTTTTCCTCAAGCAAACTTGAGTTCAGCCGTTCAAAAAGGGTGTCTCAAGCAGTGCTACACAAGACTCAATCATGAATGCACACAACAAGACTCAATTTACTTATGCAAGGATGAATTGTGTACTCAAAGATTCAAGTTGTGACACACCATTACCAAAGATTCTCATGCTCGCAATACTTGCTACTTGTGCAAGTTCAAGCTCAACAAAAAGTATCTAAATGCCCTCACATAAAGAATGATTCCATCTTCACACACATAGGTTAATTAATTCAAGATCAGTAATCAAATGCAACGCTCACACTCAAAAATAGGAACACAGTGCATGTTTTCACCCATAGGTTTGCCCTTATTTTTCGATCGATCTTCGATACAGCTCACTCAAAATCAAAAAGGTCTTTCTACGACTTGTAATGGGGATGAGTGCAAAGGTATGGTCATTTAGGCTCAGTGACTTTTTTTCTCGTGAGATGTGGTATTCTCAAGGCATTCCCTTCTTTTCCTTTATCAATTCTTTTTTAGTGCTTCTAAGTCATCTTTTTATTCACCTCCATGGATTGCTTGGAAACCCGATTTTCTTTGTACTTTATTCCACAATTTATTTTTTGAAGGGGTTCCATTTTATGCAATACCGTGGGTTAAGGGTGACTTTTCTTGCACTTCTTTACTTCTCCTTTTCCTTTTCACCACACCCCCAACTTAGGCTTTTGGCCTAAGTTGGCTATTCGCTAAACCACACATCAAGAGGATTATAAGTAGTGGGTCAAGTAAGGTCTAAGGTTCATCAAGGTTCTTCCAAAGAAAGGTATGGCTCAAAGGGTGTTCAAAAGAGTTTCACATGCTCACGGGTAGGCCACAAAAGAAGTATATGTCAAATTTGGCTCACACTCTTTAAAGTTGCCTAAGATAATCTCAACAGGACACTTTTCTAAATCAGACTAACGGGGTAAATTCTAGGTTTATTCATGCATGGTTCAAAGCAAGCTAATCACACAAGGCATCGACACTTAAGTCAAACAAGACTACACACTTTCGCTAGTGTGCAATGGTCATTACAAGAGAATCAATTCGATAAATGGCTAAATACAACGTGATGCAAAGAGTTCACATATTGTTTATGCAACTTCATTGGCCTCGTCGTAGCCGCGCATTCATGTTCGTTCAATTCAGATCACTATTCAAGTCATCGATATTGATTGAAACTGAGACTCAATTTTTCGCAAAAGAATAGCCACATTCCACTCAGAAGGGGTGGAAAAATGTGCGAAAAATTCAAAAATTTTTGGAAGGGTCAAAATCATTTGCAATTAAAAGATAAAAGGAACCTCAAGCTCAAACATTCACAAAAGCCAGTGTAAAAAACAATTTTAAACAGAATAGCCTAAATGTATACAAAATAACATGAACATCAACACACAAGCTGTAGGCCTCACCCCACCACAAATAAAATCATTTGTCCTCAAATGCAAGTAATAAGCATCCTACATGATAATTTAAGGAAGACAGAGAGGGAGGTAAGGAGGTGATCCTGACTAAGCCGTCGCTCTATGTGTCTGGGTATCAGTGCCCGGTGTGTCCCCTTCCTGACTCTGGTTCTCTACTTCATTTGCTGCAATAAGGTTAGCCTTACTCATCTCATCTAAATCATGAGCTACTCCAAAGGTATGTACCCCTTGCACATTAACTCCACTCAATGCATTGGAGAACAAGATATCACAGTGTAGGCAATCAAAGTGAGGCTTTTGTGCTGCTCAGATGGTTATTAAAATGCTAGGAAGCAATGTAATCATACTCCGCATACAAATCGATTAACTAAAATACTCTAAAAGTGTAGGGATATTGAAAATAGAGTGTAGGTGTGATTTCGGGCAGATAAAGCGGGAAAGTGAATGAAGTTGAAACTTTTAAACATTTGGCTAGCTAAGACTGTCCAGTTTTTCACCCACTTGGCGACATTAGTTCTGATCGCCGAACCTCTTGGTGATTCGCTGAGTGAGCACTCGACTCGCCGAGTTTTATAGAATCTTCAGTCATTATGAAGGCCCAAATGGCAGTTTTCAGCATGATTGCCGAAATGGTCGGCAATTCGCAAATAATCTCTAAATCTTGCCGAGTTTAACAAAATTCAGTGTTAACGATGTTTTGAGTCAAATGGCGGATAAGGTTGGATTTGCCGACCCCGTCGGTGACTCGCCGATAGGGTCTATTGTTTGCCATCCTTCAATTTTTCAAACACTTCGCGCACTTTCACCTGCACAAACAACATACAATTCCATTACCACGAAATAATTACTGATAATAATAAAAATAAAGTAAATAAAAGGGATTTTTGGTTGCCTCCCAAACAACGCCTTAGTTAACGTCGCGGCACAATGCAGCAACGCCTTCAGGCGTCTTCCAAATATACCACTTCAACCAATGAAATCTCTTGACAATCCCCCAAATACAATTTCAGACGTTGACCGTTCACTATAAATGGAGGTCCTTCCTAATCTTCATCTTCTATGGCACCATTGACGAACACTCTCTTTACTCTAAACGGTCCAGACCATTTGGTCGCGAGTTGTATAGCAAAACCCAATCTCCTACCTCGAAGTCTCGCTTGAGTATCTGAGCATCATGCCATTTCTTCATCTTCTCTTTATAGATGGCTGAACTTTCATATGATCTGAGTCTCAATTCATCTAGTTCGTTCAGCTGCTCTACTCTCTCCCTTGAAGTTTTTGACCAGTCCAAATTTAAAGCTTTCAATGCCCACAATGCTTTGTGTTCTAACTCGATGGGCAAATGACAAGCCTTACCATAAACCAACTGATATGGAGACATCCCGATAGGTGTTTTGTAAGCAGTCCGATATGCCCATAGTGCATCATCGAGTTTCCTAGACCAGTCAGTTCTATTGACATTTACTGTCTTTGCCAAGATGCTTTTGATTTCCCGATTCGACACTTCGACTTGGCCACTTGTTTGGAGATGATATGGGGTTGCGAATTTGTGTTTCACCCCATATTTACTCAGTGTCATTGAGAACCACTTATTGCAAAAGTGGGATCCCCCATCGCTAATGATTCCTCTCGGAGTGCCAAATCTTGCGAAGATGTAGCATTTCAGGAATTGGACAATGCTTTTTCCTTCGTTGTTTTGAAGTGCGATGGCTTTCACCCATTTGGAAATATAATCTACAACCACTAAGATATATTTATTTCCAAACGAGCTCACAAATAGGCCCATGAAATCGATCCCCCATACATCGAATAACTCGACCTCTAAAATAGGAGTGAGAGGTAATTCGTGTCTTCTAGACACTCCGCCTTGCTGCTGACATTTAGAGCATTTCTTCGCAAAATCATGTGCATCCTTGTAGAGTGACGATCAATAGTATCCAATCTGGAGAACTTTAGCGACGGTGCGAATACCACCGTGGTGACCTCCCACTGGAGATGTATGGCAAGCATGGAGAATTTCTACCAGTTCTTCTTCCGGAACACACCTTCTGATGACTTGGTCAGCACATTATCGGAACAAGTATGGTTCGTCCCAAAAGTACTTTTGAACATCGAACAGGAATCTTTTCTGTTGGTAAAAGGTCAACTCATCCGGCATTAGCCCACACACAATGTAATTTTCAAAATCTGCATACCATGGCGTATGTTTGAGGGATATTGCAAACACCCATTCATCGGGGAAAGAGTCGTTTATTTCAACCTCATGCTCAACATTCGCCCTTGTTTACAACCTTGATAAATGATCAGCCACTTGATTTTCGCATCCTTTTTGATCTTTTACCTCAAAATCAAATTCTTGTAATAGTTGTACCCACTTAATCAATCGTGGTTTTGCATATTTCTTTGCCATCAAGTACGAAGTGCAGCATGATCAGTGTGTACGATTACTTTGGTGCCTAGAAAGTATGCCCTGAATTTTTCAAATGCATAGACTGCTGCAAGCAACTCTTGTTCGGTGACCGTATATTTGTGCTGGGCTCTATTTAGCGTCTTGCTTGCGTAGTAGATTGGGTGAAACAATTTGTTACACTTTTTCCCCAACACAACCCGTAGTGCCATACCACTAGCATCATACATTAACTCAAAAGATTCGGACCAATTAGGGCGGATGATTAGGAGCATATTCAAGGAATCTAATCAAGTTGGATATCGACCTGAAAAACAGAGAAAGTCCCCTTGCAAAGCCATCAACAGAAGAACCACCAAATTTGGAGTTAAAAGCTCTACCCCTCTTATCTCAAATATGCTTTCTTAGGAGCCAATAATACTTTACCGGTAATTATCACTGCCAATCTGCTTGAATGGCAGGAGAAATTGCTCATTGAAGTCTTGCGGAAGCATATAAAAGCTATTAGATGGACAATAGCCGATATAGTAGGAATTCCTCCTGGCATCTGTACTCACAAGATTCGGCTCGACAATGAATGTAAACCTAGGGTGGAACATCAACGGAGATTGAACCCTCTAATGCAAGAGGTGGTAAAAAAAAAGAGCATCAAAATGGCGCCACTGCTGCGGAGTTGTGTTATTTGAGAATTTTTAGTTTGGTAGAGTTTTTGTTCTTATTAGTGGTAGTTCACTAACTTAATTTTTAGTTTTGTTTTGTGATTTGTCTGAATCTAAGCAAGGGAAAGCGAGAAATATTCGTGAGCTAATGGAGTTTCCTCCATTAGAGGTAATTATGTATTGGTCTCGTATCCTAACCTTTAAGAAATTGGAGGATGAGCGGATCCATGAGACATGGGCAAGATTCAATGAACTGCTAACTCAATGCCCCACTCATGGAATTCCCGGTACTATCGTCCTTGATTGCTTCTACCGAAGTCTTAGCCCCAGAAACAAGATGTTGGTTGACCAACTCCTTCCTGGTGGGACATTAAAGCAGCCATATACAATAACAGTTCAATTGGTTGACAATATGGCTAAAATAAGCCAAGAGGTTGAAAATGATTTCTTGATGACCGCACTAATGACTCAAATGAATGAGTTAAGAAGAAATATGGTGAAGATCGAAGCTCATTGCAAAAGGAAGGATAAATACATTCCCCCTCATAATAGAAGAAGCAAAGAGAACAAGGAGATCAAACACATTGAGGGAATGCTCTGAACAATTCTCCGCAAGGTGACCCAGCAAGACAAAGAGCTGGAGGGATTAGAAGAAGAAATCGAAGGAATGAAACGAACTATTTGGTATCATTCTAAAGCTATCCAATTGCTCGAGGACCTGATGAGTCATGCGTTGCCTGAACTCCATCAACAGAAAAACAGGGGGGTGGCCTAATGAGGACATGACCAACCCCAACAACGAAACTTGAGCAATGACTTGCGTTGTGCCACGACGGTAAATAAGGAGCTTCTTGGGAGGCAACCCAAGGTCTTAAACGTTTAGGATTTTACTTTTATGAATAATGGTGTGTTGATGTTGCAGGTTAAAATGAGGAAAGTGTGGCAAATTTCAGGTTGGCGAACAGAAAGTCCATTCCGCGAGTCGCCAAACAAGTTGGCGAGCCCGACTGGATCCGTCGTTTGGCTCAATACAAGAGTAGGTTGGCGAACAGAAAGTCCATTCCACGAGTCACCAAACAGGTTGGCGAGCCCGACTAGATCCGTCGTTTGGCTCAATACAAGAGTTGTATAGAGCTTGTAAAAGTTGGCGAACTTGAAAAGCAGCTCGGCGCATCGTCAACAAGTTTGGCGATCTTGATGCAGACCGTCGAATTCACCCCCTGAAAATTGAAGATTTTGAAGAAGGGGTGAGATAAATGACCTCTCGGCAAATCGCCGAGTGGGTTGGCGAGTGCGACTAACATTGCCAAATGGACACAAATTGAACAGCGTATATTGCCAACAGTCACACTTCTTCATTCTTTCTGACTTTCAAACTCCATAACTTCACACCAAGCTAGTAATTTACATTTTTTCACCTTAAATTAGTATTTTAGTCACATATTAGGGCTTGGAACTCAGATTTTCGTTGCCGCCTAGCATTGCAATTTTGTTTACTCAGCAAAAAGGTTAGTTTCTAAAAAAAACCCCCGTTCACTTTTGAAAAGTTCAACCTCATCTGCAAGCTAGGTGTCCATTAATGCATGTTAGATCTCTCTTATATGAGTAGAAATTTTAGAGTCCTTGCTTCTGATTTGTAAATTGGGGCCTATTTGCTTTTACTGTTGGAATTCCATTTTCACTCTGCTTACCTTGAATCTAAATGTGTAAAACTATGCATAATGGGTGCTGACCATGAATGGGTGCTATGTGTCTGGGCTGAATTTCAGTAATGCATAGTTTAATTTTGTTTGTGAGGTTTGTACGATCGACTTTGAAAAGTGAGTTGAATCTCAAGCAAGTTAAGTCAGTCGGCGAGCTGAGTTGAGCTCGCTGAATCACTCGCTGGTTCACCTGCTAGACTTAAATCACCTTTAATTTCATATCTTAGGTGTTGTGGGCTCTGTAACTTTCGGCGAACATAGTCATGATCGCCAAAGAGGTTTGGCGATTCGCTGATTAGATCGGCAAGTCTGTCTGTAATTTTGTGCTACAATGTAATTACTAACTATTCTCTCTAACATTTTGCAGATATGGCCAAACAACAGACCAGAGGAAGGGAGAAAAGAATCTTGATCAGTGAAAATGCACCTCCACCCAGGGGCAAGGTTACCACAACTTCAAGAAGCAAGGGGAAGGGCAAAACCCTCAAATTATCCGACGCAAGCTCTGACAACACAGGCTTGTACACCACCAATCCACCCACATATAACAGTGAGAGTACGGAGTCTGACAAAGACTACCAGGCAGAGGCAATGAGGGCTGACTTACGATCCAAAAGGAAACTTGATCCATATAGGATTAGAGATAGTCAATCCACCACTCCAACTACTCCAGCTCCAGAGCAAGCAGTAGTGCTGGCACATCCAGTACAAGGTCCCCAACATGGATCAATGAATACATGAAAGGCGGACGGTCTGAGAACGATCATTGAGGAGAAACAACTTTCCATAAATAGGGTTATTAATCGATATCCACAGGTGATGGAGTGCCTGAAACACCACAAATTCCAAATCTTCACAAGATATCGCGACTCTTACATACCAAGCTGGGTTAGAGAGTTCTACGACGCATACAGTGCATTGGTACCTTAACGAAAAAGGCTAGTCTCATCTTTTAAAGCAGCTGACTGCGTGGTTGTCAGAGGAAGGAAGGTAGCATGTGACAGTAAGGCTGTCAACATAGCTTTTGGTATGTCCGATAAGATTAATGACCACTCCCAGCACTTGATCAGGACACAGAAGCTGGATGCGATGAAAAAGTAGTTAGCTCCGCTAGTCTCATATGATAATGCTCCGACATGGTTAGCAGAAGGAGTTCCAATTGAGAAAAAAAATCTAAACATAGCGGCACGATACAAGTTCGAATTCATCAGCAGCACAGTTATGCCATCACAAAATGAATCAATCCTTTGTCATGCTAAGGCAGCTTGCCTTGGATGCATCATGGAGAAAACTAGGATAAATCTCGGGATGATCATTGCCTCTGAGATCCATATGCATGCAAACCAGAGCCATACATCTCTCTCCTTCCCGGTATTAATCACTGAATTATGCAAAAGAGCTCGGGTGCCTAGAGATGCAACGAAGAATGTGGAATTGGCTGCCACCGCTCCACCAGTATCCGAAAGATCGAAGCTGAATATCTTAAGGACCAAACAAAAAAGAAACAAA
This sequence comes from Solanum acaule, assembly GCA_036250505.1. Classification (NCBI taxonomy): domain Eukaryota; kingdom Viridiplantae; phylum Streptophyta; class Magnoliopsida; order Solanales; family Solanaceae; genus Solanum; species Solanum acaule. Next base: position 1,472 of record JAJOOR010015857.1, on the reverse strand, counting down.
AGGAAGTTGTGGCCACTAGATCTATACTTGCAAAGGCATCTTTGCATACTCTTCCCCATGGGCCTTCAGGTATATCTGATGTCATTACCACTCATTCTGACCCTACAGATCCCTCTGCTGCTTCATCACCACCCAGACCTACGGTTGCTGTTTCCTCCTATGAGCCGATCACTCAGGCATCCTTGATCCGAATGGGACAGCTTGCCCAATCTGCTAATTGTCGGACTGCCAACATAGAAAGCTCCATTCCAGGCATGATTCAGGTTGCCCTCGACAATGTTGTGAGACTACTGAGCACTACTATCGATGCTCTAGAGGCTAGTATAGTAGTGTGTGAGCACGATCAAGGAGCCACAGAGGAAGTAACAGCCTTAAAGGCTGCCATTGCAGAGCTGAAGAAATATGTGGACTACCTAAAGTCCACTGATATATCCATGATCTTGGGAACAATGAAAGTTCCAGATGTGCCCTAAATACCTCAGACTGCCCCAGGACATGGAAATAGAATGGAGCATACAACTGATCTTGAATCAGAGGCAGAAACTGACGAAGAGATATTTGAGGAAGTTATAGCGGACAACATAGACGAGAAAGAAAAAAAAAATGATAGATGGTGCTGTGCAAGCTTCTTTGGCAAAGTCTCCTGCTGCAGGATCCAGTGGAGCTGGTCCTTCTGGTGGTCACTCCGGGCACTGATGCCCCGACAGATAGAGAGACTATGTAGACATGACCTTTCTCTACCTTCCTCTCTATCTTACTTACATCTACTTTTGGGTTACTTTTAATTGCATTTGAGGAGAAATGATTTTTATTTGTGGTGGGGTGAGGCCCACCTATTGTGTGCTATTTGATATTCGTATATTTGGGTTGTTCTGATTTCAAATTGTGTTAATACTACTTTTTGTGGATGTTTGAGCTCATGGCTCCGTTTCATACTTTTAGTACTCGTGTTGTAGGTCGTTCTTCTGGCTTAAGTAAGGATAAAATCCATCTTTGGACTTCATCCATATCTGCTTTCCTTAGCTCCCTTGAATTGGAATAAATCATTAGCTGATCCCTTGCATAGTAGCTCCATATAGCGTTTCCATTTAAATAATTATTTGCTAGTTCTTGTATAATGGTTGATATACCAATTATTATCTTATTGGCATAAAAATTGGGTATCTCACATTTTTGTATCTCTGGTTGTTGTTCAATATCTTTCGGTATTATCATATCTTTTGTTAGTCCTATCTTTACCACTTGTATCAGAGGTTTTATTTCCTCGTATAGTATCTCTGCTGTTGCCGTATAAAATTTTACATAGAATAAATTTCCCTTAGTAACTCTCTTATATGTAATAAATGCTTTATGTAGTTCCGGTATTCCACTTAGTTCCTCTCCGTCATAAGTATATACTGTATTTAATAGTCCATAGTTGTAACATGTCCTTACTAAGTTGGCGTTAGTTTTTGGTTGTGCAATCAGTTTAT
>JAJOOR010015856.1:0-23150 GCA_036250505.1 Solanum acaule | reverse complement strand
CCCAAGGACCATCCTATACCTTGCCGTGATATAGGACCTTACTATTGCTTAGTGGATCCACTAGCTAAATCTTACGTGATCATCTAAAAAGAATGATACGTCAAGTCCCATATTGGCGCATGGTTCTTATGGAGAGTTGAGTTAATAAGAACTCGTGTCCCCAATTCGGTGCTCAATACTACTCCCAAAATACTTTGGCTTATAAGTGCTTTAAACACGTCTTTCTTTAATTGAGATAATTACTCAAAACTTAGCCCAAAGGCTCTTTTGGAAAACATGGTTCCATTCTTACTTAAATGTAAAAACATTTATAAACTCCTTTGGGAATACTTAGTTCCCTAATAGCCTTTTTAGAAAATGAACTCAACTTTAAACTCTTGACTTAACTTGAAACTTGAGACTCTTACTCGACTTGAAACTTGAGACTCTTACTTGACTTGAAACTTGAATCTTAAAACGACATTAGAACGTTCAATAACGACTCTTGAAAAGCTTTAAAGACTTGCTTAAACTTACTTCTTAACTTTACTTGACTTGAATCTAACTTCACTTGACTTTGATACTAAATCGCCTTGAAATGGATTATGGATTCAAGGTATATGATCACACGTTTACGGATGAATTCTTGACATTTAAACGTAACTTGAAGTGTTGGAAACAACTATGAAACATAGGTACAATACCAAGGAACATGCATGAAAGAGTGGGGAATGAAAGGGGTAGGTTGGAGGCCTTGGCACTCTGCAAGGCGTGGAGCGCCAGCCCTGAAGTTCAGAAGGGGCCTGTTGGCGCTCTGCTAGGCGCGGCGCCCCAAGGGGTGAAGTTCATAACACTTCTTGGGGGGCTCTGCAAGGCGCGACGCGCCACCCCTTTTTCCCGAAATTTTGACTTTTTCTTCTTCTTTTCTCCAACTCTAAACCTTCTAAACCACAAGGGTTCCAGCCCCAAACACTTAGAATCATCAATCCCTCAACATACAATAGATTACAACTCAAATACACAATCGGAAATAGGTCCCCAAATCACAAGGGACTTCAACAACACAACTAACAACTCCAAACAATACAGCTAACAACTTCAACAAACATAATCAATCTTTTCTCGAAATTAGACGAGTTTGGCGTGTGGGGGAAAGAACCAACCAACACTATGAGCTCACATACCTAGTAGGGATCACCCCCGACGATATCCACGAAGAAAACTTGCTTGATCTCTTCTTTCTCCTCTTCTTCTCCTCTTCTTCTCCTCTTCTTCTCTTCTTCACTCTCAAGCCCTAGCTCTCACTCTTTAAAATGGGAACAAAATGATCCAAAAATCAGCCTAACACAACAATATAACCTCAAAAGAAATAGCTAGGGAAAAGACCAAAATGCCCTTAAAATTTCAAGACGGATTTCCCTGCCAACTGTCCAACTTCCAAAGGGCAAAACTCACTCATACAAACTCGGAATCGAGAAAACTCGGTGGCGTTGGAAAGATCATTCCACAAGCTTCGCAAACATAACTGGAACTACTCCTAACTCATCCTGAGCTAGGAGTTTTCTAGATTTTTGAATTCCTTCCAAAAATGTCTATTTCCGATTCTAAGCCTCTTCAAAGCTATTTCAAATTGTCGGATGTTACACAATCTTAGAGTGTGATGAGTAAAATTATTTCAATAAGTTATTGGTTTTGTGACTTGAATCCGTAATTTATAGATGTCATAGAGAACTTTATCATTACTCAAGTTCTTCTCTGGATCCTTTCAATGCCAATATGTGGTGCACGCACAAAAATAACAATATAAGATTGAGTTTTAAATAAACCTCTTTGTCAACTTTTCTCAAAAATATTTTAAAGTAGTACTAAAAGCTATTTATTTTATTTTTGGGGGAAAAAGAAGAGCTAATGACGTTTAGCAAAAAAATTTATTGTGATTGTTTTATTAAAGAACCATGTTGCAAAAGAAAGTGCACAGAATAAAAGAATGTGGGGGTATTTTGTAAACAATTTTTTTTTAATAGACTTTATACAAGGCTTGCTATTTTTAATACATCAAGCCAACAATTTATAAGAAATTATGCAAGCATTACTAATATTTGCATTACTAACACATTATATTTAGCATTATTCTTATACACTCTACCGAACGATCCCTTAAATGATTACCTTGTAGAATAGTCGAGGTTCACAAGAAATATGTCGCAACCACTTGAGAAACTCTTGTACAAAATCTAGGCATTAGAACCTGTCTCACACAAAAGGTTAAGGTTTGTGGAAGGCAATTCAGTGTATAAACCTCTACAGAGCTTCTGGACTCCTCTACATGGCCAGTCAAGCATTGATTAAACTGATTTGATTGGCATGAAAGATTCACTCTTCAACCGATATGCTTATGAAAATGCTGATTTATGTTACGTCTCAATTACTTCGTAGTTCGTGGGATGAACCAACACCTGATAACTGAACCTGACCGAGCGAATCAACATTACAGGGCTTAAAGTAGACAAGTATGGTTGGTTATTCCAAAATAGTATAGTAGACAATTATTGTTGGATGGATGAGTATTCCCTCATCCATCTTTACTTGTCCATTATATTAAAAATAGTTGTCCAACAATACTTGTTCAATTTGGAAAATTGAGAGATAATTTACCTTGTGTCTATTTCTCTTGCTATTAAATATTATTTAATACTCTCTCCCTCTACTTTTGATTGTCATGATTTTTTATTTTTTTTTGGAGTCAAACTATAAGAATTTTGATTAACATTTTACTATGCATTTTTTCATCTTATTGTTATAAAAAAAACTTTGCAACTTATAGTACTTTTCGTATAATTTTTGAATATCTAAATTTTTTGTTTAAAATAATGAATTAATGTAATCCAATTTAACTTTGAAAATTAGTCAAATTGACTTTCGAAAAATGCAACATGACAACTAAAAGTGGGTGAAGGGAGTATCTAATACATTTCCCAAAACATTAAATTTAATATACTCAAAGGGTAATATAGTAATATTACCATATTAATTATTGTTTCTTAAGGTGTATCAAGTCAATAGTGTACAACTATTGTTGGATAAAGACAATGACATACATAGAATTTTTGTAAGTGGTGTCGATATTTAAAAATAAATAAATAATAAATTATTGATATAATAGCAACATCATATTAATAAAAACTATTTAAAACGTGCTCATAAAACATAAATCAATTAAACTACTACAACTGTCCTCGACAAGTTTTCATATTTTGAAATGTATTCATAATAGCCTCATTAGCTATGCTCACCCAATATTCATAAAGTTACGCAAAATACTTTACTTCCAAAACCAAACAGAAGAAGGAAGCCGCAAAGAAATTAGTAGAAGTCAAGTCAAATAAGGAAAACTAAGAAGTGAGTCGAGTTCAACTTGAAGAAGGAAAACTGAGTTTGAGGAGTTCAAATCTATAAATAGGACAATATTTTCTTCAGAAAAAATTGCGCACTTACGAGAGAGAGAGAGTAGAAAAACGCTTTCAAGAGTTGAGAGAGTTTTTATTTACTTATTCTGAGTGCTGCGAGGAGTAGTTGAGAGAATTAGTTTAGGACATTGTCTGAGTGAGGTTTTGATCTTCAAGTTGGGGCAACTTGTAGATTATTGGGTAACATAAGCCTTAGGGGGTTTGTGTTGCAGGGTTACGGAATTAGAGTTTATAATTTCATAGGATTACGAAGTTGTGTAATCTGTTGTAACTCAGAGTTATTTATTGAAGTTGAAGTTAGAGTTATCAATTGTCTAAGTTACTACTGTTCTTATACTTCATACTATCGATCTGTAAAATATAACTCCGCTTGTACGTGTTCCTTACGCGATTAACGGAGGTCATAATTCCAACAGTCAATCATCACCATCGATGACTGACAAGTGACCGGAGTGACCATCAACAAGATGGTAGAGATAGGTGACAGTAAGGTAGTGTTTGCATGAAAGAAAGAACATCCAACAGTCTCTCTAGCTTCTTTTCCCTCACACGATCTTTTTGAATCAAAGATAATTAATTTTGTATTTTCTTAATATATTTTGATGGCTAAAAATTTTCAACCAAAAATGTTGGTAATAAAGGTACAATCCACCACGACTATTGAAACTATATCTCTCACATAAATAATGATATGGCTTAACAATGATGGAATTATAGTTTTCATAGTGTCATTTTAGTTGGCGATCTCATTTTTTAAAATCTTTTTTTGTCCGACTGCTCCAAAATTCAAATCAAAATCTCATCATTTTATTAATTTTTCGATGTAAACTAAGTAACGTGGAGATGAAAGAAAGGATAGAAAAATGAGCAACTACGTGGCGCTGGTCTCTGGTTGGAGAAAAGAGATGAAGGGGAGAGGAGGAGAGACAATGATTAAAACAATACCTAACTAAATATACATGTATCTGAAGAAATATACATATGAAACTAATTAAGAATTCATGTAACTGATAAAGTGTACATGTATCTGCATTAAAATTATATGTATCTATGAGAAGATTTCTAATGCTCTAAAAAGGGAAGAAATTTTAAAAATATAAATATAATTTTTTTGGAGAAGAAATTCAGGAGAGTGAACTAAAAAAATTGAGAAGCGTCATGTATTATGCTTTTATAGACCAACTAATATATACATTAAAGAAAGTGGGTAGAGAAGTTGGCGAAGAAATTCAAAAAAGAATTCGTGATTTGCTCCTAATACTACATCTGTTCTTGATCATTAGCGACAATTAATTAACGGCAATAGCCAGTGGCGGAGCCAGAATTTTGGTCAAAGGGTGTCAAAATATAAAGAAGCAAAATTGCATAAAAGCCAAGGAGTGTCAACATGTAATATATATATATATATGTATATATACTAGATGGGTCTTGCCCGTGCTTAGCACGAGCCCAACATTTTAAATTCTATATAATTTTATTTGTTTAAATCTTTCTTAGAAATATGATTGAGATCTGAAATAGTAATAAATATTTCTGAATAATGTTGGTAGGAACATTGTCAAGCTTTGCAGAAATATATTGTGAATGGTTATTGTACATATTACTATGCATTCATACCAAGCCAAGCAAATCATCAATGTAAATTTTCCAAACCAATCACAATAACTTTAAGTCACAAATTTTATTTGACAAAATCAAAAGTTGATATTTTTATTATGTCTCTATGCTGAGTCATCTCCATCCAATAAATCGATATCTTCACAAAAGAACCCACATAAGAATAGAGAAGAGCAACAAATAGAAATGTTGACATGAATAACATATTAATGAAGTGTTTTGTATAGTTACATTGTTTTTGTTTGTTTAGTAAAAGTACATTAAATGATGAGACTCAAAATTGCTATTGCCGACTTCGGTCACCAACTTGCTCTTTTTTTTTTTCTTTTTTTTTTTGAGATCTTGCAAATTTAACCTCAATTGTGCCATAACAATCACAATAACAAGTCCCTAACCTCTCATTCTTCAATCTGTTATCTTTTTCGTTCAAAATATAAGAACAATAGTATACACCCTTTTTTTCTTTCAAAAAATAAGAACAATAGTATACACCCTTTTTTTCTTTCTCGTAATAAGATAATATATACCTCATTCTTATCTCTTTATAAAACTGTGAGATTACATTTTTATAATTTGACAATTGAACTAATGTGAAGAATTACTTGTATGCAGCCTTTAGTGTAGTCATTACCATATCATTTGTTGTTGATCTTTCGACACACGTTATAGAGGAACATTTTTTAACGGTACATCTACTTGAACTATTAAATCTAGAGATAAGAGAAGACCTAACTTTATGTTCAATTGCAAAAGAAGAATAACAATGATAAAAGGAATCCATTTTAACCATTTTCTACGGGATTTATTATGATTCAACATCTTCATAAATCAATCACAAAGAAATGGTGTCCCACCTTGAAAATTACAATTCAAGAATCTCCTGATCGGTTACATTTTGTGGAGACTTCTCTACTTTTGACTACTCAGTAAAAGCTAGCAACAACTGCACACTATCAGTCTCATCATCCTTTTATGTCAAAACAATCAATGGATTGCAGAAATTACGTTATTTACACTTCAAAGAAGAAGTTGACAAAGAAATTGTTCCTCAAAGCCTGTTAAAAGAATAAGGCAAGAGGCAATCATAAAGAATCACCTACTGCTACCATGCAACATGATGGTCTTTTTTGATAGATACTACACAAATATGATTCTACTGAAAAGATTCCAGAAGGAATTTGCTAATAAGAGCACAATAACGTGTAGTACAAATATAAGCTACCAATATTATTAGATTAAAATCTTAATTACAACAGAAAATGACTTCTCAGAATTCCTTTTAACATGAAACTTATACACTTTACAACACTCAACCTCCTAGCTTCAACACCAATTTCTTTCAGATACATGGCTCCTGCTTGGAATGTCTTACCAGCATTCTCAAAAAGTAAAAACTCAACAATCAGCTATAATAATGGCATTATTTGTCATCCCCATAACATCAGGATCATAGTTTATTCAGATGTGCATCTGATTTTAAAATTACAAAAGTCTAACATAATCGGTTATGACAAAAGTTTCTGCCTCATATACATTTCCTTTTCCTGTGCACCATCCCACTATACATAGAGTAGGAACTGCTGACTTATCATTTTGAAATTCATTTTAACCTTGATACCTTGCTTTTAAGGGCGAAACAAAGATGAGCAACAGTGATACGTGAAAACCAGAAAGGGCCTGTTGTTGTATGTTACTATATATAATAAAGATAAGAGAATGACATAACTCTACTTACTTTGTAAGAATTCATAGAAACGGAAAGGAGTTTAGCATAGAATGCACGACAAAACATATTGTAACAATATGATTCATTGCAGTTATTTTATACAGGAGAAAAAGAGCTTGAACTTGTTTTCTATAATGAACCTGCAAAACACACGTAAATATGATAAAAATATAATCCAAATTCTTGATTCAACAATTGAGTGAGCTATAAACAAGATAAATATTTGGGCAAGGTTTATTGTTCTTTACCAAAATAGACTTAGCAGATGAACCATCTTACTAAATCAAGAGAGAATCAAGGGTGATATCTTTTTAGGTTTATTGATGGTGTTGTCCCGAAATCTAAGACATTAATCGAGATAAAGGAAAACACTCATCTATTTTCATCTTCTAGGTTAAATGACATTAACATAATACATGAGCATGACCAGAAGTGCACCTCTATGGAATACTTTCATTTCTTAATTGGAAAGTTAAACTACGTGGTGTCTGTGGCAAAATGTTAAAGAAAGGGGTAATTGAAAATGTCAGTATAAGTTCATTGGAGACATAGATTAATAGTAAATATTGATATACATTAGCATTACTCTAATGAAATAGTGAGAAAAGTTTATATTTCATGTACAAGTATAAAATATCAGCCAATTTACAAGTTCATCAAAATCCTTTTCTTAGTAGATAAATCCACACATAAATTTTGTGAAATAGTGTCGAGGAGTAGTTAAAGGGGCTGAGGTTGCTCCTGCTATAAATTAAGAGTATCATTAGCAGAAATATTTCAAGGAGTAGTTAAGTGGTCAGGAGATAATAACAAACTATTTGTATTCACCCAAATGACTTGAGAATTGCTTTTGGCTTCTACATCTCTGAAACTTGTTTGGAGCAAGCTACCGAGTTCCTCTTCGCCCTTCATCACTCTCTATCTCCGACCCTTGACATTAGTTAGTTTGTGCTTTCCTTGCTTTCCATTTGAGTTTTCAAAGTTAAGGTCCCTTTTCCTTATCCTTTTTTTCTGACTATCTCCCCATCCCTTTCCTTGCCTCAACTACTACTCTTATCATTAATTTTCAAAAGATCCAACGTTATCTTTATAAATCTTAAAGCTCTGAAATATAGAGAGTTAGTTTTTCAAATATTTTCTTCTAATCTTTTTAGTTCCCCTTTGACTTCAAAAATTCCAACATAATAGCTACTATTAAATAAGAAATGAGACGAAAAATATAACAATCATATTCACACGAGTGGATAGAACTTCATCATGAGAAAATAAAATTATTCACCTTATAATGGCCAAGTAGTGGAAACCTTTTCAATTTGAGCATAGAAACAGCTAAATCAATTGCAGTATCAAAAGAATTCGACTCCATATGAGTTGTATGTCACATTTCACGACCTGAAGATATGCAAGTATTTTTCAGATCAGAAAAAAACATGACAGAAGCATAGGATGGAAAAAATCGAAACTGTTAACATACATGCTTGGTGTTTACTCGCAGTGCCATTGAGTTCATTTAATAAGTACTTCCTTGCCTCTGAGTTCTTGCACAAAGATGGAATTTTCAGATTTTTCTTTCAAACTATTCAATCTTCAATTCTTCTTAAAAATCTTAGTTAAGTAAAAGATTTAGGCTTTCTCTATACCCTAATCAGAGTACCAAAAGTATGTTTAAAGAACATTAGGGGTCTTACACACAAGAAAGCAGCCAAAACAATAGAGAATATCATAATCGGACATAACGTGAAAAACTATCTTACACCTATCTTTGACAAAAAAAAAGTCACAAGTTTGGATAAAAATAAAATAAAATAGTGCATCAACATTTTAGTATAATTTTTTAAAGTAATTGAAACACTTGAAATATGAGTATTTGAAAAGGAATCATATGCTAATTTTATTAGATAAGTTATTCCTAGGATCATATTACAATTCTCATTAAAAAAATGTCGTTCCTATCCCTTTTGCCCTCCTCTTACCTGAATTGATAATAGATAAATCCACCTTTTGTTTCTGATAAACGTAGTCCTATTTTGACTACTAAAAATCATCTTTCAGTTCACAATTTTGTACTCTTTCAGGTGTACCAACAACTATATATGTACCTGCAACTATTGATAGAGACATATATTGATGCAATTTTTATATAGGAAGCAACACTGATCGATTTCTAGAATTAACACCACTTCTATACCTCTATACTAACAACCAGTCAACCAACAAACACATTACAGTCCTCAACTCCAAACGTCGAACTAAATTTTCTCAGGAAAATGAAAGAATTTCAACTATAGTTATTGCATAGGTTTTGACTATAATGTATAATAGATGCATAATAAATAAAGATATCAATTGGGTTAGAAACTTTAATACCTCAATTTGTTGTTGTAAAGATATCTCATGGGCCTCAAGTTGAGCCTTTGGAATACCAAGGTCGTTAGCACCTGGTTATTGAAAAAATGAGAAAACTGTTGAGCAACTAGTTAAATGTACAGGTGTTGATTAGTTAGAAGTTAGTTAGAATAAATTAACAAATTGTGAGTCACTCTTAGTTAGTTAGTATCAATACTTTTCCCTTCTGTATAAATAGATAGCTTGTAACAGATTTCATTCATTCAATATAATTTTCTTCTTTCACTTTCACTGATCTTAACATGGTATCAGAGCAGGGAAGGCGATTCTAGGGATTTATCAGGAATTGAAGATAGATCGAGAGATTCTGCCAGAATTGTTTCAGAATGGTGAATGAGGATGGATTGACGAGAGCATCTACTGACAGAGCTTCCACAGATCGTGATAATGGAATCAATGGAGGTTTCATGACAATTGATCACAATCACCCACTGCATTTAAGCTCATCTGATGTACCTGGAGTTCTCTCTGTTGGAATTCAATTGACAGGCATGGAGAATTACACATTATGGAGTCGTGCAATGGAGATTGCTCTGCTTGGACGAAACAAATTGGGATTCATTGATGGCTCTGTTTTACGAAGTGATTTCGATGGACCTTTGAAGAAAATCTGGGATCGTTGCAATGCGATTGTGATCACCTGGCTTACTTGTAATGTGAGTAAAGACTTGCTCAGTGGTATTCTCTATTCTTCAAGTGCAAATCAGGTATGGCTTGATCTCAAGGAACGATTTGACAAAATCAATGGATCTAGGCTTTTCCAATTGCATAGAAACATCTTCACTCTCACATAAAGAACTTTGACTGTGTCTACTTATTTTACTAAATTGAAGAGTCTATGGGATGAGTATGATTCAATTTTACCTCCACCTAGTTGTGACTGTCATAAAGCAAAGGATTATGTTGAACAAATGCAGTATCAGAAATTGCTCCAATTTCTAATGAGGCTGAATGACAGTTATTCACAGGCAAGAGGTCACATTCTGATGATGTCCTGCCTTCCTAGTGTAAATCAAGCATATGCATTAATCATACAGGATGAAAGTCAAAAAGGAATTGCTGGTTCTATTCATGAGGGAATGGAATCCTTAGCTATGTCTGGTAGAGTTACTGAGTCACCACAATTCAATAACAACAGGCAGTCATATCCTAGAAGGAATTTTCATTCCTTGTATTGTGATTTGTGCAACATGAAGGGGCATGTTAGAGCAGATTGTAATAAATTGAAGAAGTGTGATAATTGTAATGCAACTGGTCATGTGAAGGACAATTGCTATTTTCTTATTGGATATCCTGATAATTTCAAGGGTAAGAGGAAAGTCAATACAGTGATGGGAGATTGTACTAACACACAAAGACAGATGTAAAATATGCAGGATCACATGGAATGGAAAACACACACAGCCATGGGGGAGCAATCACAAGGAGGAGGTCAAGTCACACAAGAGCAATTACTGAAAATGATGAAGAACTCATCACCAACACAACTTAATCAGATCTTTAATGTATTGAATGAGAACAACAAGATAATGGAGAATTCTCAGAAAAGTGCTTGTATGGCAGGTAATCCCACTTCCACTTCCATTTCTTCCTTGAAATGGATTATAGACACTGGGGCTACAGATCATATGATTCATAATCACAATCATTTACATTCTAAGACCATGGTGAGAAGCTTAGGAAAGGTGGAGTTACCTACAAGTGAATCAGCTATAGTTTCTCATATTGGAAGTCTGCAGATTAATGAGAATGATTTGATCACAAATGTGTTGTGTATACCAACATTCAAGTTTAATCTCTTATCTGTCTTTAAACTGACAAAAGAATTGAACTGTAGTGTTATTTTTTTTCCTACATATTGTGTGTCTCAGGACCTCTTGTCTGGGAAGGTCAAGGGGATTGGTGATGTAGATGATGGATTGTATGTACTAAACTGGAATGCAGATCAACAGCAGGCAAGGATTCAAACTATGTCTGCAGTTAGAACAAATAATGGAGATCCAACACTTTGGCACAAGAGACTAGGACATGTTCCTATAGGAGTAATTAGGAAAATAAAAGAATTTAGTTGTAGTAGTTTTCACATTGATCAATGTCTTATCTGTCCACAAGCTAAGCAGACTAAAGTCTCATTTCCTGTGAGTCATACTATAGTAGATGAGATTTTTGACTTGATACATATGGATGTTTGGGGTCCCTATAAGGTGACTACTTACAATGGGATGAAATACTTTCTCACTTTAGTTGATGATAAGTCTAGATGGACATGGACATTCTTACTGGCTTTAAAGTCTGATGTAATTGTTGTTTTGAGACAATTTTTGTTGATGATAAAGAACCAATTTGGGAAATGTGTCAAAGTTTTCAAGTTTGATAATGCAGGTGAATTTTTGAATTCCATTTGTCATGATCTGTTTGTTATGCATGGTATTATTCATCAAAGATTCTGTCCACATACACCACAACAAAATGGAGTGGTGGAAAGGAAACATAGGCATTTGTTAGAAACTACAAGGGCTATTAAATTCCAAGGATGTTTGCCTAATAGATTTTGGGGAGATTGTGTGGAAGCTACCACTTATATCATTAACAGAATACCTTTGTCTGTGCTTGGAAATAAGTCCCCATATGAGCTTTTCTATCACAAGTCACCTTCTCTAGCTCACATTAGAGTCATTGGTTGCTTGGCATTTGCTACGAATCTTAGAAGGACTGATAAATTTGCTCCTAAGGCCAAGAAAGCGGTGTTTTTGGGATATGTTGTAAATAAAAAAGGATACAAACTATTGGATATTGAGTCCAAACTTGTTTTTGTCAGCAGAGATGTTCTATTCTTTGAAGATATATTTCCTTTTCAAGCTACAGGGTTGGATGAGGCAAATGAGCTTGAACCTACTATGTTTACACATACAGATGATGGCCTTACACCATGTGTTGTCTTTAGGAATATGGTACAAACTGATCAACATGGGGATGATGATACTGCAGACCATGATTCATTTATCACTACTGAGCCCTCCATAGAAACACACACACATGTTGATTATTCTCAGGATCAGAATCAGATAACTTCAGTACAACCTACACCTACTCAGATTGATTCTCAGGATCAGAATCAAGTTCCATTAGTACAGTCTATTCCTAATCATATTGTTGTGACCAGAAGATCCAACAGGCCTGCTAAGCCTCATATCTGGCATACAGACTACAAATTGACAAAGAAGAAGACCACTTCTGGAGATTGCTCTTACTCCATTGCTAATGTAGTAGACTATCAAAGCATCTCACCAGCTTATAGAAGTTATGTGACCAAGTTCTCTCAGGAAAGGGAACCACTTTCATATAATGAGGCCCTACAGGATTATAGATGGATTCAAGCTATGAAAGATGAGATACAAGCACTGGAAACTAATCACACATGGGAGATTGTTGAGTTGCCTGAGGACAAGAGGGCCATAGGATGTAAATGGGTATACAAAATAAAGTATAAGGCTGATGGTGAGGTTGATAGGTTCAAAGCTAGGCTGGTAGCCAATGGTTACAATCAAAAGGAAGGGCTGGACTATCAAGAGACTTTCTCACCTGTAGTAAAAATGGGAACTGTCCGAGTTGTCATAAGTTTGGCTGCTACACATCATTGGCAAATCCATCAGATGGATGTGTTCAATGCATTTCTTCAAGGAGATTTGAATGAAGAAGTATACATGGAGTTACCTCTGGGATTTTTTCACCAAGGGGAGAAGGGGACAATGTGCAAGCTCATCAAGTCACTCTATAGACTCAAACAAGCTAGCAGACAATGGAATATTAAACTAACTACAGCTCTAATTGATTCTGGTTTTCAGCAGAGTCACTATGACTACTCATTATTCACCAAGCACAAAGGACCGAGTTTAGTGATGGTGTTGATATATGTTGATGACTTGCTTGTTACAGGGAATGATCACAAGTTGATATTGGAAACAAAAGATATTCTCAAGGACAGGTTCAAGATTAAAGACTTGGGTGAATTGAGATATTTTTTGGGAATCAAATTTGCCAGAAATGAATCAGGGATCCTTATGCATCAAAAGAAATATTGTCTTGAGCTAATATCAGACATGGGATTGTCTAACTCAAAGACAGTTGGAGCTCCTATTGAGCTGAATCAGAAGCTCACAACTACAAAGTTTGACTTATATTTTCCTACTGGTAATGGAGATGATAGGGTGCTGGATGATCCTAGTGTGTATCAGAAGTTGGTAGGAAGGTTGCTTTACCTAACAATAACAAGACCAGACATAGCCTTTGCAGTACAACTCCTAAGACAATTCATGCATAGCCCTAAAACATCTCATATAGAAGTAGCAATGATGGTAGTAAGATATGTCAAACAAGCACCAGGAATGGGAATACTTATGACAGTCAATACAACTAACCAGTTAATTGCATATTGTGATGCAGATTGGGCTGCATGTCCAAACAACAGGAAATCAATCACTGGTTACATGGTTACATATGGAGGTTCTTTGATCTCATGGAAGTCAAAAAGCAGGATACAATTTCAAGAAGCTCAGTTGAATCTGAGTATAGGAGTTTAGCTTCAACAGTTGCAGAAATTATATGGCTGGTTGGTCTATTTAAGGAGTTAGGGGTGGAACTAAAGTTGCCAGTGCCTATATATAGTGACAGCAAATCTGCCATACAGATCGCAGCCAATCCATTTTTCCATGAACGAACCAAACACATAGACATCGACTGTCATTTCATAAGGGAAAAGGTACAACAAGGAATGGTTCAGCCTATGTATCTGAAGATAACAGAACAGCCTGCAGATTTATTCACTAAGGGACTCACTCATCTACAACACACATATTTGCTTACCAAGCTAGGAATGAAGAATGTTTTCCATACTCCTAGCTTGAGGGAGGATGTTGAGCAACTAATTAAATGTACAGGTGTTGATTAGTTAGAAGTTAGTTAGAATAAATTAACAAATTGTGAGTCACTGTTAGTTAGTTAGTATCAATACTTTTCCCTTCTGTATAAATAGATAGCTTGTAACAGATTTCATTCATTCAATATAATTTTCCTCTTTCACTTTCACTGATCTTAACAAAAACAAATTGTGGATATTGAGCAAAGGGTACATATGCTAATTGATCATGCAATAATTATTTATTCAATGCTCGTTCCCCATTTGAGAGCACATTGGCAAAACTAACCACTTGACTATAAGACGGTGGAACATGAGCATATCCAGAAAACCTACAAGAAACCGATTTTTCTTTTATTGTCATATTTCTCTCCCAGTAAAAAAAAAGATAGTGAATCTTGTATAAATATATATAATAAAATAATATTTTTCAAAGACGATGCAATGTGAATCCTGCAAGCTTTTAATCAAGTGCCGATGTGTTCTTATACACACAACACAAATATATTACAATTGAAATACATCAAAATTCTCATATTGTGAACATTATAACTTATACGTATACATACATGAAATCATGAAATCTCCCGATATATGTAGTTGACTGAGCCTCACTCTTTTATAGGAAACTGTCACGATCTCCACACAACAATAAGTACATGTGATTGTTATGCAGAATAATAAGTTGCTTGTAAAATTTTAAAATACAATATGGTCAACTCTCAACATTAAGTAGTTAAAGTTTTTATACATACCAACGACTCTATATAAATCATTTATCATATCGGTGGAAACATAAGAGAAGTAAAAAGATAAAGATAAGAGTATAAACACTATCAAACTTATACATAGCTAAATTAGCGTACCTTAGAAAATGACACAGTAGCAACTCAACATAAAAACTCTGAGTTGATAGGCATTTCAAGACTCTAATGTTAGAACCTCCGAAGATGATATTGGAAGCTGAAAATTGAATTTGGTGTGGCATTTACACGTCAAATCAAAATTTCTTTGGTGGAAAGCTTTGAAATCCACCATTTTTGAAGTTTGGATCTCAGATTTAGATTTCCCATTTCAAAGTTTTCTGGATGATTAAAAACTAAATCTGACTTGATGATAACATTTTAACATTAAATTTGTCAATACATAGCTGACACTGGTGATAATTGTTCAGTCTCCGTTAATTAAGGTACATTGTTAATTTGTTGATGAACTCGAGTTGGATTTTTACTGATAAAGTCGACAGAGAGACGCATGTGAAAATAAAATGATTGAGAATATACATATGCTTTATTATTTGTTTCAATTAAAAATATTTGGCACAACTATATAGATTGTTTGTTGCAAAAATCTATTATAGAAGATGAATCTGTTATGTCCTTTGTGCTTATTGTGTGTCAATGTTCACTATGCTTAGCAGGATGGGGATGTATTAGCTGGTCTACATTGTTGTTGTCATGTTAGCCGCTTCAATTGATTCCATGAATAGGTTAGATTATTCGGATGGGATTTTTGTGTTTGTTCATCCACATTGTAGGAAGAATACCATTAAGGTGTTTGAGTATTTGATAATGCTAATGTTCGTTAATATTTTAATTGAGGCAGTTATGCTAGTAAAGAGAATAAAGAGAGCGATTAAAGAGTGAAAGTAAAACGAAAAGAGCAAGAAAATGGAGAAGCACGCAAAAATCAAAATGAATTTAGCAAACCCGCTTGGTTTGTTAAATCAACTTGAGACTTAATTAAGACAACCAAAATAAATTTGAATGGAAAGCATACCTGATGTCACAAGAATGAGGAGAAGACGAAGAGAAAGTTCTTATTTGTCGTGGAGTTCTACAAGTTCTTTGCCTCTGTTTATTTGTTCTCTTGGGAGGAGAAAGAGAAACGGATACTTCTAAGTTCTAGGTTGCACTTTAATCTTATGACACAATTATCATTTTGCCCTTCAATCATATCGGATTTTTCAGAATTGCCATTCGTCGTCCTCTCTTCACCTTTCTATATAATAGAAATATATACACACATCAAAAAAAAATTATATCTAGCCTACAATGTAATTTTCCAACGAAGGGATATCGGTCAACACCCTTCAAGTGTATGTGGCTCCGCCACTGGCAATAGCTTAATTGCCGCCAAATATATATTTTAACGGCAATTAGCACTCTTTGTATATGTCCCTAAAACCTTTAACGATATTGGTTCTAATGGTCTTAACTAATACTAGTAAAGATTTTAGTACTCTTTATTAATGTCTATATTTATTGCCGCTAAAAGTTGTTTTTGTTGTAGTGTAAACTGATGTGTTTTACTTACCTTTCATATTTAGATACACGTAATTAGATGTATTTAATTAGCCTGTATTTGAGATACATGAATTTCGAGATACATGTATCTTGATGCGCCAGATTAATGTATCTAGAGACCAAAATATGATAGAAATAGTAATATTGAAAATTCACGGGAAGACAAGTAATTAACTCCTGAATTAGTGAGATTTGTGTTGGTTGCCCATAAATAATAATGTTTCTTCCTTTGTGTAGAATGAGAATTATGAGAAGTGTGAAAAATATAGTAGTGTATAGTATAATTAGTGTAGTGATAGAAAGAGTTAAGAGAAAGAAAAATATTCTAAATCTCCAACTTATTCACTAATCAAAATTAAAGAGAATTTTTTTGTATTGAATGAAGGTGTCTTTTGGTGAAACCTTTTGGACATTTTAATTATTTTAGAAATATTTGAGTTACATTGTTAGACTGTCGTATCATGAAGGGACAAATCAATAATTAAATCACAATAAATTTAAATCTTCTTAACGTAAAATTAAATTATTCGTACCTTAGCCTATTATTTTTAAACTATAGTATATATTATATAAAGGAAATTTTGAATGAGGTTTTATGATTAGATTTCACAAGCCAAAACTTGTCCTAGTTGTCTCACCATACGTGCATGTATTTGGACCACAACGTTGTTTCTTTTCCTGAGTAATTTCCTTAGATAGTCACCCATGTTTGGAAAATTACCTAGGAATATCATTTATGTTTGTTTTAGGACTACAATATCACCCAACTTTGTCTATTTTCCTCAAAATATACTTGATACAGAAAATACATTATCTCTCTCCTACTAGGATGCCATGTCATATTTTTTAATTTATTAATAATATTTTTTTTAATTCTTTAAATGACGGCTTGTTTAATGTATCTATAAGAGAGCATTAATCCATTTTCTATGAAAATCTAGTTACTTCAATTTTATAGCGAAAATCTTTATCCTATGTTTCATTTACGAGTATTTGCCGTTATATCCATACAAAAATTTAGTCTTGCTATCGAGGAAAAAATTAAACTAGTTACTTGAAGCTGATGAAGAAACAATAAATTTTGTTGGATATATAGAGATAAACTAGATATTAGGAACATTGATTTTTACACAAACTATAAACATTTGTTGCTTGTTCACGGTAAAAAATCAAAGGTCTCTTGTTCATGGTAAAAAAAAGGTTTTTACACAAACTATAAACATTTGTTCAAAGCTTAGGCAGATTCAAACAATAGAAATATCCGATTCAAAAACAAGCAAGCAAAAAACCCATAAATTTTAAGAAAATTACTCCAATATCATGTTAAGTATTCAAATTATTTCACAATTTACACTTCAAAAATAAAATAATCAGAAGAAAACTTGAATTTTACCTCGGGGCGATTTCTTGGTCATCAAAGGTATACAACGGCTCAGGAGACAGTTCCTTATGCAAATTCGTTAATTTATTCCTTGAAGAACCGGAGAAAGCCACATATTTTCTTGAAGAATCGGAGGAGCTCATATTAGAGTTCCTTATGTAATTTTTTTTATTGGGTATAATATATTGATTGTCTAAATTTTTTTAAAAAAATGTTTATAATAATAATAATAAAAGAAATAATGTGACATGACATCCTAGTAGGAAAGAGATCATGTATTTATTGTGTCAAATATATTTTGAGGAAAATAGATAAAGTTAGGTGATATTGTAATATTCTAAAACAGACATAACTGATATTCCTAGGTAATTTCTCAAACATGAGTGACTATCTAAGAAAATTACTTTTCTTTTCCCTCATATAATATAAAATAAAAAGTGCAGTCAAAATTTTTAATCACTAATATATCAATATTTCTACCATAGTAGAAGTGTGAGTAGGAAAATGGTATCAACATGGCTTTTTTTTGTCTTTAAAATTGTATTTGAGGTTATTTTAGACATTTCATAATTAACTGCAACGTGGCAATACACTAAAATTGAATAGACACGTATCCCTTTTCACTTATTTTATATTGTCATCTTCCCCATATCAGCCACCCATCCCATATCCACCAGGCCACCACCGCCTCTTTCTTAAATTGCCACCACAACCACCATAAAAAATTGCACCAAATTGCCATAAAAAATTGTACACAATACCTGCTCTTTGCTTCTACGAGTCTACTGTTGGTTAATCTTGAGGATTGTGGGTTTTTTTTGTTATAATGAATTTGACCAACAAATTTTTCTGATTTCATCTCCTCTCCATTATTAATTGCTATGTTTATTTGTTTACTCTGTATATTCATTCAAGTTGTGTATTATATTATTCTTTATTTATGCACTTCTTATTCATTGGCAGTATAAAATTTTTGACAATCACACAGGATTCATTCACAAATTGCTTCAATGAAGATTTGGTGGAATCTTTTTTGGTAGAGTTGTTAGTTAACGATTTCAGAAATGCATATATTTCTATTAAAATTACCCAAATTTTATTTACTATAAACGTATCACTATCTTTCTCAATTTTTGAGCTCTTCAGCTCTTCTTGTATTTCTACTCTGTAGTTCTATGGGAACTCTTATAGGCTATAGCTTTGATTCCAATGAAAAGTAGTAAGAAGAAGCAAGTGGGTTCATCCTTCTCGATCTTTCTGCCCCCACTAAATAGCCATCTAATTCCATGAGTATTTTCTCTTCAATTTTCCCACCACCTATCTATTTGTTTTCGATTATTAATCTCTATCGCCTTTATTTTACTGAATTAGAGACTAGTATATCTCATTTGTCTTAATGATTAAGTTTAAAATTGAATAATTTAATAATTTGAGGACAACCTAAATTGAGAGAGAGGAATTAAGTACTTTCTTCAATATGATGATTTAGTGTAAAAGGTTTATTTTTTTCAGTTTTTATTATGTGTCAAAACTGAAAAACAGAAGTGAATAAGATGCAATTTGCTAATTGAAGTGGTTTATGAAGAACATGCAGTGGAAGGAAAAGGAGGAATAGAAAGGGGTGTGGGATTTGTAACATTGATATTTATAATGCACACCAGATGTTTGCAAAAATGTCACCATTAGAAACTCAAGATTTTCTTTGCATGATTCCATTGTATATTCTTTGCAGGGAGAAGAACTTCAACTATTTTCTATGATATTAGTGGTGTAGTATAGTCAAAGAAATTGAATTTTCGTTGGAAATAATTTTTCAAAATCTGTAAAAAAAAAAAAAAAAATTCTTCTGTTCAATTAAAGATTTTTCATTTTTCGCAGGTGATCAATTACATTGTAGGGATGCTTTTGATGGCTGAGAGTAGGACTTTTTATGACTTCATAGTGTATGTCTATCATAAACTTCAATATTTACCTACATGAACATGCCTTTTCTATTTGTTGGTATTTTTCCAAGGGAGCTAATAAGGTTTCTTTTGTTCAAGTGTTGGTGGCAATGGAGAGAAGAAAGAGATGGTGTGACAGGAGAGGAAAGTAAGAGAAAAGTTATATAGTGAGGAAAGGTGTCATATAGATTGTGTACAAAAATATATGACAAAGTTGAATTATTTTATTTGCTTGAGCATGTAAATTCATGACAAGTTTTCTCTTCACTTTTATGTTTTTTTTTTTTTCATATGTATAAACTGGCATTTGGAAGATTCAGTTGAAGTTATCTTTATTGTGAAGTTTCTTCAAGTTCTCTTTTTTGGTTGTTGTAAGCTTATTTAAAGATGCAACTCTTTTACAAATAGCATCCACAACATAAGTGTGTACCGCTAATTCATGTTGGATAAACATACTCATGGTCGTGATTGGGAGTATGAGCAACAGTTGGAGCCAAATGCAGTGTGAAATTCATTTTTGAATCATATAAGAATTTGAAATTATTCTTTGCATCCCTATAATATAGCTTTCTATGGTAAATAGTATTATCAAGACTTGGATTATTTATGTTGTTATGAGATCATAACAAAAATCATACAAAATTGAATGACTTAATCAAACTGGGCCCGTGCGCAATTACTCATCTAGTTACTTGGGTAAAGCATGAGTTCATGAAACACTCCAAAATCCAAATGGCCCGCGCGCTCTTCACAAGCAAAACTGGCGCTGATTCCCATCATCTCTTACCGCGTGGGCAATGGAGAAACATGTACGTACGGTCTCTGTCTTCCAGAATTACAAAGAGACTGAACATACACTAGGAAAAGTGGACCATATCCTTGAAGATTTTTTTATAAATATTTTCTCAGTCTTAATTTACATGATTTAAAATGAAGTTTAAGAATTTTTAAATAAAAAGTTATGGTAGTATAAAATAAGTAATAGTAGATATTTGTGTGGTTATAAATTATTTTATTAAAAATAAAATGAGCATTTTAAATTTATTAAGTATAGAAATATGTTATTTTTATTGGGGACTGATTAGAAAAAATCATATAAATTTAAACATGAAAAACAAATAGTCAGTAGTAATATTTTTATTAATAATAATAATAATATGAAATCTATTTTGACGATAAACCAAAAAAATCTGTTCCTACATTAATTTATATATAGATTCTATAATTAAACAAATATTAAATTTTAAATAAAATTAATATAGATTCCTTTTTGAATTATTGTTACAACTACTTTTCACTACAAGTGCTGTTACTACTTCCTTCCGTTCAAAATAAAGAGTGTTTCATATAATTAAGAAAATATTAATGACGTTTTTTAATTTTATTCTTTTCTTTACATAATAAGAGTAATAAAAACCTACTATATTTTTTAGAAGATATTTATTAAAAATGAATTAATAAAATATACCCCTCTGTCCCAATTTATGTGACTTACTTTCCTTTTTAGTCAGTCCCAAAAAGAATGACACATTTATATATTAAGTAATAATTTAACTATAAAATATCTATTTTATCCTTGAAATGATTTACGGTCACACAAATTTCTATTATTCATTTTGAACCACAAATTTTAAAAATCTTCCTTTGTTTCTTAAATTCTGTGCCGAATCAAACTACCTCAGCTAAAAAAAAAAAAAAAAAAAAAGCGGACTAGTTTTAAAGGTATATTGAAACTAAAAACCTCATTTATTTTGAAATGTAAGAAATATCCGTGTTTTGTGGTCCATTAGTCAGGTGATTTTGAAAACGTGTCAAGCTAACTACTTTTGAGTTTTGACATATTCGAGAAGTTTCATTCATCTCGCGCCAAAGGGGGAAAATTAATTTGGTTTCGGTGGGAAAAACTACTCCCTTCATTATCTTTTATTATATTATTCTTAATTAATTCTTTTTGAAAATGTTTACATTTTAAAAAAAATTTAAGAATAAATTAATAAAATTATCTTTTAATTTATGATTTTGGTCAATTAATATATGGAGGAAGGGAATAGTAGAAAAGGAAAGAGTCATTTACGAGACGTGTCGCTTGCATGTCTCAATAAGTGGTTGCTTCGGGAATCTCTGGAACAAGATGAAGTCGCTGCTGTAAATCCCTTGTCACATTTTGGTCAGTCAAATTTGTCAACATTTTTTGTCACTCTACTTGTGATGACAACACTATATATAGAAACAAGTAGAAATAAGAGCTACAATCCAACAAATATACCTACACGTATACACAAATTGTACCATACGTTTCCAGTCCATTCCCGACTACATAAACGATTAACGAGTACGTAGTATATAAATGTCATTATCTCTCTGTAATTTCTGTAGCGGTTACACTAGTTGGACTAATGTTCAGTGACAAGAACGATTACTCTGAGAAATGCCGTATGCGACGACGCCACCGTAGAATTCAAATGAGAAGGCAGCACCACCCGAATCTATTATCATATTTGGGGAAAGGAATCGGTGAAGTTGGGAAGATGGAATCCTCGTCTTCTCATCAAGCGGAGACAGTGGTAGGAGCAATTTCTATACCTGGAAGGCAGCGTGTAATGGAAGATACTATTTCAATTCGACCTAATCTTTGCTCACCGGAGATCAATCAACGCCGACCTGTTGATTTCTTTGCTGTTTACGATGGACATGGTGGACGTCATGTAAATCCTACGGTTATGTTTAATTAAACCAACATTTCTTTTCCTTTTTTATTGCCTAATAAATATGTATATCTTATATTTTCAGGTTAAATTTTTTAAAAAGAAATATACGGCTGAAAATCTATTATTGTCGGTAAATGATTTTTATTTGTATAAGATAATGGAGTTCGTTTTATTATTGCAGGGACGATATTGTTAAGATTTTGCCTTGATTTTTTTTATTATATTTAAAGTTTATTTTTTTCTTTAAGGAAAATCAAACATTACCATAAATATTTGAATTTTTGTTGAAAGAAAAATATAATTCTCTTGTATATCTGGTTTATTCTTGCATGAGAGGGAAAGTTTGGAACTCTATAAATTGAAAATCCTCTTCTAATACCAAGAACACAGTAACATCCACAATGCAGACATTTAAGAGTTTTGTTTATGAGAGATTTATATTTAATAATTTTCTTTTACGTTAGTTTTCATATAATAATATTATACCTTTAGTATAAGTTTTTGTTATCTCATTTATCACTCATGATTTACAATTATAAACTTCCGGCATGACGCTTTAATCATTTTCGAATCCAGATATTTGAGAAACAACCTTTCTACTTAGGCTAATTAAAAATGAAAACTACTCTACTTGGAAGTTGGGATTATATTAGGCCCTTCACATGTTCTCTGTCTATAAAATACTGTAGTTCTTTATATTAG